>CM076579.1:1331371147-1331538370 GCA_034641835.2 Pinus albicaulis
AAATTTGTGTTGAAAATGGCAACAAGAAATAGTGAAGGAGGCCTCCTGAAACATCTTTCCTGATCCTAGTTGGAAAATGATCACCTAAACTAGGTGGGGACCACACATGTGATTTTTGTCGAAAAATCTATTTTTAGACTATGTCTATTTTTAGACATATGGAGCATGGTCCGAGGATTGCAGTATGTTATTCTTGGAGTATTGGTCATGTTGGTAAAAATAGATGGACATCTATTTTTTGGACCTATAGGTCGAAGTCTATTTTTAGACTGCCTTCCTAAAAATAGGGAAGTCGAATATTATTAGCTCTTAATAATATTTGGACTATAAACATTATCTTATTCTCTTGAAGCACTTCAGTTTGATGCCTGGATGTGGCACATGCGGCTGACAGAAGGAAATACGCTTTTCCTAGGGTTTAAGTGAAGCTATTGCATGATGACTTCAGTTAGAACTCATGTGACAGAGTTTGGTGGAGTTGATTGGGGAAGTTAGTGGAGTTGTATTCAGTTTAACTAATCTAAACATAGTTGAGATTTTTGTATCCAAGTTAACTAATAGATACAATTAGTGAGAGTGGTGTGAATTAATTATTAATTAATTCACTAATTATAAATACCCATAAATCAACTAAAGAATACATCAGTTAACTTCAGTGCATGGACAGTTTCGGTGGAGACCAGTGCAGAAATAGGTGAAAGAGCAGGTTAACTATCAGTTGTGACTATACTGTTGCTATTTGCAACACACAGATAGGTGGAGTAATCAATGAGTATTGCGCAGTTCAATCCAGGTGGTTTATCTATATAAAGAGACCATCCCATAGCATTGAAACATATGCAATTCAGGTTGGCTATCAAGTGGCTAAAGGTTGGAGCACGAGTTTTGCTAGATCTAGCTTGATAGTGTGTAGCAAGGGAGGTAGTGCATGAGAGCTTGCAAAGAGCTTTGTACTATGATTGTTACATGATCTCCATGACATGTATAATATACAGATAGTTGGGGGTTTTTAGCTTTAAGCTTTCCCATGAAATACTGTGTTCATATGTGTGAATTTTTATGGCTTTAATGTGTGCATGCAATTGATTTTATTTCCACATGTGATGATCAATGGTAGAAGAGATTCTGTATTATGCATGAAGCTAAAATAGTGTGTGATCAGGAGAATCTCGGTGAATAACTCATCCATTATTCAAATTTCTACATGGTATCGGAGTGATATTGATCATTAGAGAAATTGCAAAGCATTGAAGCGGTTGATTTTTAGGATAAACTCAAGAAACATAAAGATGGAGAAAGCCGGAAATATACATGCATATTGTATATAATTTTCTACATGGAATGAGAGCGAGAATTTTTTTTGGTGCGCGAGTTTGTAGGGAATATCTGAAAATTTTTGGTGAAATATTTTCAGAAACAAATAACATATTTGGATTCCTTGCGAAAAAATACCCAAATTGAAAAAAAAAATCGGTCGAATCGGAGCTCGGATGAGGGAGATATCATCGATTTAAAATCAGCTCTTTTGTTAGAAAATTTTGCGACGGCGAGACAATTGCAATGTGCGCGAGCCAAGAATCTACATGCACTGAGGTACAAGATGCATGCAAAGCTTTGAAGAGCAAAGCGGAGGTTAGTGACTTGGTGGTTGAGAGGGAGCCTCTCAACATGCAGCATGAGAAGCAGTCTCGGAAGGTTGTGGAGCAGCCACAACTGGAGATGCAGAAGAATCTTTATAGATTTGATGTAGATGGGATTTCTACGGAGCTTCCTACTGTTGGGAAGCGGAAGGAAGACATGCAACTGATGCTTGAGAGGGAGCAAGTTTTGCATGCAGGTGAAAGTGAACCTCGGGATGTGGAGCAGCCACAAGAGGATCATGGAGTGGAAGAGACCACTCATGTAGAGAAATTTCATGCCAGACGGGCAGAGGGAGTGCATGCAGCTATACCACCAGGTATGAGGTGGGGCGACATGCATGAGTAATCCCAAGAGGAGATTTCTGGGCAGATTCATGAGATGGTGTGGAT
Source organism: Pinus albicaulis (assembly GCA_034641835.2). Lineage (NCBI taxonomy): Eukaryota > Viridiplantae > Streptophyta > Pinopsida > Pinales > Pinaceae > Pinus > Pinus albicaulis. Next base: position 1,331,373,178 of record CM076579.1, read on the forward strand.
CTCATGAATTGAACCTAGCTACAAGGTGCCCACATAACAGCAGTTGCATTATTAGTTGGATTGATGTAGGCAGATCAAAGTGACAGTGTTGGATACTGGAGCGCGGTTCAGAGTTGACAGCAAGTGCAGAGTGCATGGGTGCAGAGTTCAACAGTGCCATGGTTCCTGAAGACGTGCAGTAGCTAAGCAGAAGTCGAAGAATTTGATGATAGATACTAGATGCATCAAAAGGGGCGATTGAGTTGTTTAGGCCCTATTCAGTTTCGGAAGAGTTGCAGAGCGGATGCATGGAGTTGCATGGCGCTTGTGAAGGTTGCAGGGCGAATGCATGGAGTTGCATGTCGCATGCAAAGACAGTCCTTTCTTGTTGAGAGGGAGTGTTGAAGATGGCAACAAGAAACAGTGAAGGAGGCATCCTGAAACATCTTTTCTGATCCTAGTTGGAAAGTGATCACCAAAACTAGGTGGGGGCCACACAGGTGATTTTTGTCGCAAAGTCTATTTTTAGACATATGGAGCATATTCTATAAGTTGCGGGATGCTATTTATGGATGGTTGGTCAAGTTGGAAAAATAGATGGATTTCTATTTTTAGACATATTGGGCGGAATCTATTTTTAGATTTCCAATCTAAAAATAGATAAGTCGAATATTATTAGCTCTTAATAATATTTGGACTATAAACATTATCTTATTCTCTTGAAGCACTTCAGTTTGATGCCTGGATGTGGCACATGCAGCTGACAGAAGGAAATACGCTTTTCCTAGGGTTTAAGTGAAGCTATTGCATGAAGATTTTAGTTAGAAAATTTTGACTCATGTGACAGAGTTTGGTGGAGTTGATTGAGGAAGTTAGTGGAGTTGTATTCAGTTTAACTAATCTAAACATAGTTGAGCTTTTTGTATCCAAGTTAACTAATAGATAGAATTAGTGAGAGTGGTGTGAATTAATTATTAATTAATTCACTAATTATAAACTCATAAATCAACTAAAGAATACATCAGTTAACTTCAGTGCATGGACAGTTTCAGTGGAGACCAGTGCAGAAATAGGTGAAAGAGCAGGTTAATTATCGGTTGTGACTATACTATTGCTATTTGCAACACACAGATGGGTGGAGTAACCCATGAGGATTGCGCAGTTCAGGCTGGGTGGTTTATCTATATAAAGAGGCCATCCCATAGCTTGAAAACGCAATTCAGGTTGGCTATCAAGTGGCTAAAGGTTGGAGCATGAGTTTTGCTAGATCTAGCTTGATAGTGTGTAGCATGGGAGGTAGTGCATGAGAGCTTGCAAAAAGCTTTGTACTATGATTGTTACATGATCTCCATGACATGTATAATATACAGATAGTTGGGGGTTTTCAGCTTTAAGCTTTCCCATGAAATACTGTGTTCATATGTGTGAATTTTTTATGGCTTTAATGTGTGCATGCAATTGATTTTATTTCCGCATGCGATGATCAATGGTAGAAGAGATTTTGTATTATGCATGAAGCTAAAATAGTGTGTGATCAGGAGAATCTCGGTGAATAACTCATCCATTATTCAAATTTCTACGGTAAGACATCTCGAACTCACTTTGCATCTTTGTAGAAAAGTTCTTACTTAGTCAATCATCATTGGTACCAAAGATTATATCATCCACATATACCTCAACGATTGTTAAATTATCTTTGTCTATTTGTACATAAAGATTGCTCTCAGCACTACCTTTCTCGAACCCTTGTTGACATAGATATCCATCAAGACGAGCATACCATGCTCTTGGAGCCTGCTTGAGACCATATAGAGCCTTCCTTAACATGAAAACATAGTCTTCTTTTTCAGATAGTAGAAAATCGCCAGGTTGTTCGATGTAAACTTCTTCTTCTAATTCGCCATGCATAAATGCTAACTTAACATCCATTTGTTATACTTTGATTTTTCTTGAACATGCATAGGCGAGAAACAGCTGGATGGATTCCATTCTGGAAACTGGTGCAAATTTTTCATAGAAATAAATTCCTTCCACTTGTGTATAGCCTTTGCAAACCAATCTTACTTTGTTTCTGGTAACCTGTCCATCTTCATTGAATTTGTTTTTGAACACCCATTTAGTCCCAATGACATTTTTATCTTTTGGTCGTGGAACTAATTTCCAGGTGTTATTCTTCTCGATTTTATCCAATTATTCATTCATGGCTGCTACCCAATATTCATTCTGGTTGGCTTCCTCAAAACTACTAGGGTCAAAGGTTGTTAGAAAAGCAATGTGAACTTGTTCTGATGAACGAAGCTATCAATTTATGTCACTAGTGATTTGATTTGATGGATGGTTCTTTTGAATCCATTCTTTTGTTCTCTTTGGAGGTGCTTCTTGTTGTTGTTCATGTATATCTTGATGATCATTATTTACTTCTTCCTGGTTGACAGTTGCTTCTTTTTCTAGAATTTTCTCTGTGTCATTTTCAGCCTCTGTCTCAAGTTTCAAAGATTCTAGATCCTCATCATTATTCGTTAGAACACCATCTTCGTTAAATGTAATATTTATGCTCTCCACTATCTATTTTCATCTTATATTATAGAATTTATAGGCCTTTCCTTTGCGTGAGTAGCCAAAAAAGATACCTTCGTCAACGCGTGATTCAAACTTACCCAAGTTTTGATCTTCTCTTTTGATATAAAATTTACTTTCAAAGATTCTGAAATGTTTTACATTAGCTAGTTTTCCTTTCCATAATTCATATGGGGTCTTGTTATAATTATTTCTGAGAAGACTTCGGTTGATAATGAAGACTGTCATATCAATTTCTTGAAGCCATAAATTTTCATCCAATTTTGATTCCTTTAGCATTGTTCTACCCATTTCCTGTACGGTTCTGTTCTTTCTTTCAACAACTCCATTTTGCTAAGGTGCTTGTGTTGTTGAAAATTGTATTTTTATTCCATTTTCGTCGCAATATTGCTGAAATAATTTGGAAGTGAATTCTCTGCCATTATATGATCTTAGAGACTTTATTTTCCAATCAGTTTCAATTTCGACCAACTCCTTGTAGATCTTAAAGAACTAAAATGCTTCAGATTTTATCTTTAGGAAACTAACAGTTGTCATCTCGGTATAGTCATTTATAATTAACATGAAATATAATTCTCTATCTAAGCCTTTTGTTATCACAAGACCACATAGATCAATATGTATCAATTCCAATGGATTCGATGCAAAGTGTTCTTTTGTTTTAAATTTGACTTTTTTCTGCTTGTCATGTCGACATGCCTCACATAGTGTGTTGGAAGGTTTTGAGATTTTCAACATTTCTCGTATTGCTTCCTTTTTTCTTATCTTGACAAGATTGTCAAGTTTAAGTGACCCATTCGTTTGTGCCATAACTGGCTTTCATCTTCTTTATCTAGTAGACATGCTTTAGTTACTTCATCCAGAACATATATGTCATTTGGAGCTTGACTTGCTGTAGCCACAATTTTACCATACATGCCTTTCTTGATTTCACACTTTTTGGAGTTGAATAGCATTGTGTGTCCTTGAGCACACATTTGTCCAACATTGAGCAGATTGTGATTCATGTTTTAAACCAATAGAACATTCTTGGCTAGATCATATTTTCTTCCGAGAGTGACAATACCTGATCCTATAACATTTGAAGATCCATCATTTCTAAAGGACATGGTTCCATCCTTCTTCTCTTTCAGAGATACAATTTTCTTTCTATCTCCAGTCATATGCATTAAGAAACCACTATCAACATACCACACATATTTTTTGTTTTGAGCATTGAGAGCGAGAGCACAATTATTGGTCTTATTCTTCTTCCATGTTCATTCGTTCTATGTCTTCAAAGATTCTTTTGGAGGATTTAAAGTCTGCAGTCTTTGGCTATGTGTCCAAAGTTTCGAAATTTGTAACATTCAATATTATTTCTTAAATGTTCAAATACATTGATGTTTCGTTGAGCCCTGGGAAGTTCATATTTGACAGATCTCCTAGAATTGTATTGGTTCCTAGGGTACGTGTGACATTCTACAACTTTATGACCAAATTTTCCACATGAATAGCAATAGCCATAAAAAAATATGTTGGTACTTGGATGGAAATATTCGTCGGGGAATTGTCTTCCAAGTCTGTTCTTGCGAATCTTGTCCAATGAAGTCTACATTCTTGTTAGATCTCATAGATTCGTTGTATCTTCTTGTAGAAGGTCCTGCTTCTTCTTCATTATAAGTAAGGCCAGTTCTGTTGTTGTAAGATCTTTGATTGTTGATGAGTTCTTCCAATTCCCTTGAGCTGTTGCCATAGTTTTGGACAATTTTTCCCATCTTCATTTCCTTTCGCAGTGAGACTACTTCGGCTTCTGATGCTTCCCTTTCTTGGTTTCTTTCTTCCAACTTATTTTGAATTTACTCTTAAATACATTTGTGCTCTTCAAATTCAATTTTTAGACCTTGAACTTATTCTTCAAGGCTATTGGAATGGATCTTCTTAGCCTTCAGCTCTTTTATAAGCCTGATTGCCTCCTTAGAAAATTATTCTATGGTCAACCCTTCTTCTTCATTGTTTGATACCTCTTGTTTATTGTGCTTGGACATAAAAAATACTCTCTCATTGACTTCTTCTTCATTGTCACTGTATTCATCGGATGATGATCTATCTTATTTAGAGAGAAATTTGTTTTTGAATCCTTTCTTCTTCATCAAGTCTCATTTCATATGCTATGAGAACTCCATGTAATTCCTCTTTGCTGATTTTGTCCAGATTTTCATTGTATTCTAATACCGGTACCTTTGGGTTGAATCTTCCTGGTAACGTTCTAAGAATATTTCGTATAATAGTATTCTTGTCAACAGGCTCTCCCAATCCTTCTAGAGTGTTGGTTATTTCATCAACGTGTTGGAAGTATGCAACAATGCTGTCATCTTTTTTCATTATGAGTTGCTCAAATTTTGCTCTATAGATTTGAAGCTTTACTTCTTTGACATTTTAGTCACCTGCATATATATTCTCAAGCTTGTCCCATATATTTTTGGCAGTTTTAAAACCCAACACCTTATGATAAGGAGATTCAATAATTCCACTGATAATAATATTCTTTGCTTTTGCTGCATTTACCAAATTCTTCTTACCTTGTTCATCCGTAGTTGGTGTAAAGCCATTTTGAATAGTATTCCAAACTTCGTAACCTTGTGCCAAGAGATAAACCTTTATTCTTCCTTTCTAGAGTGCATATTTATTTTCATTGAATAGAGGTACACCATCCTTGGTATGCTCCATGACCTCCTTCTAGCTGTTAAACTACTATTGAAGGAACCAAGATCTGATTCCAATTGTTGGAAATGGGGGGTGAATTAGTATTTCCTTTCAATTAGTATTATTATTAATATTTCATAGCATTAGTTAATCTTAAATTATTGTAGTGTTTCTTTATTGTTGATAAAATAAAAGGAACTAAAGTACAATTTTTAAATTGAAACCTACAACAAAAACCACATGAATGATTTTCTAATAATTCTTTAATATTCAACTCCAATTGAAAAGAAAGCTCCAAATTCCTGGAATCTAGAAAAGCATTCTTCTCTAGCTCTCATTAGATGTATGCTCCAATTCCCGAGATTCTTTAGTAGTCAAATGAATGAATGTCCCAACACCCAATGCGCTACATCTCACCCTAGCACCACCCTACCACTATGAAGTTTTCATAGGCTTGAACCTATTGATGACTTGATGCACCAGCCTAGGACAACCCTACCACCCTATAGAAGAATAAAAGTAGAATGGACTCCCATACTAGGGAAAATGGTCCACTTTACATTGATATAGAATGATGTAGAAGAAGAAGACACACTAGACCATAACCCCAAATATGACACAACCACCTAATGATGATCCTAGACCTCTCGACACTACCTCTTAAACTCTTGGTAGATAGACAGTTGTAAAACTTTTACAATGATTCGTTTACAATGACTCAATACAATGATACCTTTACAATGACTGTATGTAGTGCTTTCCACTACAATATTTCATGTGGTGAACTTCTTGCTAATGTTCTGCACCTTGATTGATGCTCTTGTCATGCTACCCTTTCTCACTCTTCAAAACATTATATCATGCATTGATTCTTATCTTGATGAATATATAATACCTACAAAAAGTCTTCAAGGAAATGCCAATGACATGATAATAGAAAAACTTACCTCATCCTATAGAGCATATGTTACTGCTAAAAAAAAACAACAAATTCGAATAAAAATAACCTAATGCAATTATGAGATGAATATGCATATATAGAAGATACTTACCTAGAGCTTACCTCTGCTGCATCATTTTTCTGCACCTTGCTTTGCTTTTCTACCCTAGAAAGTCTGGTCCTTTGCAGCCCTTGACAACACATGATCTAGCTTTTTATTTCCTTCTAGGAGCTCGATATTGAATCTAATGTATCTCTGTGATTTCAGATCCCCAATATGTGATCTTTGGTCATGTAGTAGCCCTCTAAGTCTTCTGTGATCTGCTGTTTTGCACCTTGATTGTTGATCTTGTCATGCTACCCTTTCTCAATAAATCATGCATTGAGTGTTATATTTATGAATATATAATACCTACAAAAAGTCTTCAAGGAAATACCCATGGCATGATAATAGCAAAACTTACCTCATCCTGCAGAGCATATGTCAGTGCTAAACAAAAACAAAAAATTAGAATACAAAGAAACTAATGCAATTAAGATATGAATATGCATATATAGAATATACTTACTTGGAGCTTACCTCTGTTGTATCATTTTTCTACACCTTTCTTTGCTTTTCTGCCCTAGAAAGTCTGGTCCTTTGTAGCCCTTGACAACACATGATATAGTTTTTTCTTGCTTTCTAGGAGCTTGATATTGAATCTAATATATCTATGTGATTTCAGATCCCCAATATGTGATCTTCGGTCTTATAGTATCCTTATGAGTCTTATTTACAATGCCACAAGTCTAACCCAATTTGGATTCTTCAAGGAAAATTTATGCCCAATCTCTCACAATGACCTAATTATGGAATAGTTCAGTAGAGAAAACTTGTACGGCGTGCCACATGTCACTGTTTCCTCCTTTGGTTCTGAAATTGATACACAGAAAACTACAATCCGTTCATTATCCGCTGGTTTTTACAGAATTCCAATTCACTTCTTAGGGAGAGTGTTATGAATATTTTCCCAAGGTCACCTCTTTGAGATGAAATTCAAAAGCCTGCAAAACCCCTAACTTCTACAGTTCATATCTTCGAAAATATAGCGAACCAAGATCTAAAATTCAGACATGAACTTCATCGGGATTTCACCCAAGTGGGTTTTTGTCTTAGCATCTAAAGTTCGCAGAAAAATGTTTATAGCGAAAATGCCACGATGACTTGTTTTTAGTAGTGAAATCCTTACACCAGGAGGATATGAGGGTCACAATTTATATAAATTGTTAGGTTGAGAGGGTCTTCAACAAGTGAACATTGAGGGATTTCAGGAGCTTAAAAAATTATTAATTGTTTACTATTCAATGACCACAACCAATTATTAGTGTCATGCCACAATCCCGTGGGGTTTTAGCCCACTAACTGGGGTTACTAACTTTAAACATGGATATCTCTCAAACCATGAGTAATTACGTGGCATGCCATATATCAACGGAAACATCTCGACAATTAGAAACCATCTCAAATATCCTTGACTCGGAATAGAGTAATTTTTCAAGTCAAAATGCCGATGCAAGATCGGGGTAGCCCCTGGTGCTACTTGGGTTGACATCAATGACAACCACTGATCAAAACTAACTATGCGCACTCATTCATTTCAAAGAATTGGTACCTACCCAGTTGCATCCATGAGCCAAATTGTTGCATGAGGGCACACTTCTAGAAAATAGGGGCCCTCTTAACTTCTGTTAACTAACCATTTCATGCGACGAAAAGTGGAACTAATGCATGAATTAGATTTGCATGTTAATTTCTTTAAATAAAATAGTTAATCATTTTTTACATAATCATTTCATCTAAGTTGAGAACATAGTTGGCGAATCAATAAGCCCTTCATCAACCATTGTAGCAAGCAAGCTTTCATGCTCAATCTTTTCAATGTTTTTCATGATTTCACTATCAAATATTGTTTTTCTTGTTATCGATCACATGTTTTGTAGTTTGTTTTTTTGCAATTATTTATGAATCCTCATGTTGTAAGTGTTAATACACTGTCACATGAAAGAAACTCTTCACATTCTTGAAACCTTCAATCTTCCACCATGCATGTGAAAACAAATATAAAGCCTTGCAGATTATTGTCCTCCTCATCTGTTCATCAGATTATATTGTTTAAACTTATTCATGAGCTTCTGACAGACATAGCGCACTCTTTGAGCTCGAAGCTCCATCAACCTTGAAAACTACACCCCATGTGACCAATTTTACTTCTTGAGCACATGAGAGCATAACGAAGGCCCAAAGTATTTAGAATTTTACTATGAACCCTCTTTTACTTAGAGTGTCTGATCAAATCATGAAGGCATTAAGCATCATTCTTTCAATACTTCAGCATACGATAGGGCACTCTCATTTTCCTTAAGTGCATGGGCACATTATGAAGGATCGAAGCCTTGTTTAGGTCAGCCTTCATCCCTTTAGAGTGCAACAGTGAACCCTCCTTATATCCTTGAGTGCATGAGCGCACACAGAAGACCCGAAGGCCCATTTTCCCTCCCCTTCAACCCTTGAGGGTGTGACAATGCACCCTTGTTGATTTTTATTCCTTTCTAAAGTGCATCAGTGCACTACGAAGCCCAAAATGACCATACATGTACCCTTCGTGCTTTAAAAGTGCACCATCCTTGTTTTCATGTGTATTTTATCTTGCATGCAAGTAGCAAACCCCTTTTTCGCACCTGCCAACGAGCTAAATTACATAAGCAGGGACGGCTAAAGCCTGGCACTTGTGCATCATCTTGCATGCAAGTAGTAAGTTACCCATGTGCACTCCCTAATCAACTATTTTGTCTACAAGGAACCCTCTTTGGTTGCGACCAACATGATATTTATCCCAGACTTCTTCATCAATCCTCTACTCGTACTTCTTGCCAATGCCCTCCTTAGGATTGGGCACATGCATGGGGAGGTCGGTGATTTGGTGAATTAAGGCAGCGTCAATTGGGATTTTCCCCTAGATCCACAAACACCCATCATGGACTAGTGCCAGAAACTCGTGAACAACCAGGTTGGTGATGTTGTATCGGCCAAAGTGGGGGATATACAACAAATTTAATATCCATGAACCTACCAATCCACGTTCCCATGGAATCAGCTCTACCTTTGGCACATTATCGTACAACACTCTTTCGAGATATAATTCTAGAGCTGGTGTTAGGAAGGCATCTAGATTAGCTAGATCGCGATCATCAAACTTAAGAGAGAGGAGGCCTCCAAACATATCACCAATCAAGGGCACCTCTGTCGAGATCATAGGCATCTGTAGGTAGGCACAGAAAAAATCGACATTATTAGGGATGCACGTGGTTGGCTTGCTTTGCCTAAAATATGGTGGCAGCGGGGTCGCCCATAGACCTTCCTCTGGAGCCATCATAGGGCACTTTGATGGATTGGGCAAGTGGCCCTTAGGCACCTTTCGAGGGGAACGAAAAATCCAAGGGGACATGTGTGGCTTTACCCCAACCCACTTCGTATATTTTACTTTACCTTTATCCACTCCCTTCACCTTGCCTTTTCCCTTCCTCTTGGCCAACGTAAAGATGACCTCCTCCATATCATGGGTTACTTCTAATACGACTTCGAATCTAACTTGCACGAAAGCCGTGACAGGCAATGACTCGGTGGGGTTAGTAGTGATCATTCTTGCTCAGAAGATGAATTTAGGGTTGTTGATGTTAGAAGGGGTAGCTCACCTAGACATATGAATGGAAATTTCATGGAATAAACAGATTTCACAGGGGAGCACAAGGCACAAGAGTTTAAAAAAGCAATTGAACCCCATTATGACCGACGCCCCTCTTTTTATAGCCCCTGATGGGGAAAAACGGTCAGATTAGCCTTAATTGCAACTTATCATTATGGAAACTGTAAAAAATCCTCCCATATCGCCACATTATTGCCAATTTTCAATTCCGTTAAACGGTAAAATCGCTTTTTCACCCAGTTATCCCATTCTAACGGCTACTTTTTTTAGACGCGTACTACCCTTCTGCCTGCGTCGCACCTTTTTGCACCTTCTGTGCTGCGTGCTACCCCTACACATCCTTGTTATCTTTTCTATCCTAGCATGCAAACCATATTTTACATAGCTACTCTATCCATATAGTCATTTGGTTGGTGTCGGGTCATCCCTATAGGGTTTCAGGCAGCTTCCATTAACGTACCCCAGCAAGTAATCTCTGTGCAGTGTAGTCAACCTAACCACACCACCATCGGTAATCTCCTTTACTATGTATGGGCCTAACCAATGGTTACGAATCTTTCCTGAATGAAGCCCAAACTAGCTGTCTAAAACTAATACCAACTCGTCTTTCTTCAAGACCTTCTGTCGGATATGTCGATCATGTCAAGCCTTTTCATGAGCCTTCTAAACCTATTGGTGAAACTAAGCAATGAACCGATCTTCTTCCAGTGACAGAAGCTGCACCAATCATTCCCACATGATGTTTTCTTCCATCATGTTTGTAAAAGCGGAAATGTAAAGGCTAGGAACATTGTATTCCATAGTCATAATGGCCTCCTTCCCGTAGAACATTCTGAAAGGCATTTTTCCCGTGAGTTTCTTACATGTGGTCCTATAGGCCTAGAGCACTAAAGTAATTCCCACATCCCAATCACTTCAATGAGCATTCTAGACCTTAGTGAGCACATTTTCCAAGATTTTATTGAAGGCCTCTACTTCCCCATTCGCTTGTGGGTGATATGGGGTACTCTTCGCATGGTGGATTTGGAACTCCTAAGTCAAAGCCGCAATAGTTTCATTAACAAAATGTGTACCTTTTTCACTCATTAGGATCTTAAGGCAACCAAACCTAGTCATAATATGTTCAAAAATGAAGTGCGCAGTGGTATCCATGGTAAAAACCTTGACATTTTTTTCTTCCACCCACCTGGTTACATAATCAGGGCAGTAATGATGTACTCGACACTCATCTTCTTTCCTGGGGGATTGATGGGTCCTACAAATTCTATGGCCCATTTTTCGAACACTTGCAGGGCCATCTATGGTTGCAGGGGTATCTCATCTCTACATGAGGGTTTTCTTGTCCGTTGGCATGCATCACAAGTACGGAAGTATGCATGCGCATTTTTATGTAGTGTGGGCCACCAAAACCCAGCCCTCAACACCTTTTGCACAATTTCTTTTCCTTCATAGTTTCCTCCTGAAATCCCACCATGGGCCTCAGCCAAGATGGCTTGTCTTTCATGGTCCAAGACATACCTATGGAGTACCTCATCTATGCCTAGTTTTTATAGCTATCTGGCGATTATGGTAAAATCGGCTGCGCGGGGGCCAATTACTTTTTCTATGGTACTTAGTAGTCATCGGGTGCCATACCTGTGGTTAAGAAATGAATGATTTCTACAAAGTTCTCATCAACCACCTTGATAGAAAATAGTGTTTCATCAGGTAATCCTTCTTCCAGATTAGTTGGCACTTCCCCACTCTTGATCTAAGACGAGTGATCAGGTTTGAAGTTCAATCTCCCATGCTTCACAATGATTTCAAATTCATACTCCTGAAACAACAATAACCACCTACAGATATTCCCCCCCAACATAGGCTTATTGAACAAGTATTTTAGAGCTGAATTATCTTTGAACATCTTGAAGTTTCCACCGAGTAGATATTGCATGTACTTTTGCAGGGCATACACCATTTTCAATCCCTCGTGCGCTGTGGTACAATAGTTATGTTCTGCGCTAGATAGTTTTCTGTTAGCAAATGCAACCGGATGGTCAATTTCCCCTTCTCCTGGTTGCGGTAAAATAGCTCTTAATGCTATCCCTGATGCATTTACATGCACATGAAAGACCTTTGCCCAGTCAGGAAATATAAAAATAGGTGCAACTACCATCTTTTCCTTTAGTAGCTCAAATCTCTTCTGACACTCTTCATCCAAAAAAAAGGAGATATCCTTATTTAGTAGCTTTTACATTAGTGCAGTGATCAGAGCATATCCTTGAATAAACTTCCTGTTGTAACCGGTGTGGCCTAAGATGGAGTGTAGTTGTTTCTCAGTGGTGGGGATTGCCAAATTGTTGATAACCACAATCTTGGCTAGGTAAACCGTCAATCCTTTCTGACACACCATGTGTCCTAACAAAATCCCAAATGGGACACAGGATATGCATTTATTAATGTTTAGCAAAATTTGGTGTTTTCTGCAGGCATCCAGCATCATGCGTAGGTTGGAAACATGATTATTTACTAATCCAAAAACTTTCCAATCATCAAAATAGACCTCCAGAAACTTATGAATGAATTCCTTGAATACTGCTACAACGGCGCGCTAAAAAATAGTAGGGGCATTATTTAGCCCAAATAGCATGACAATATACTGGAACGATCGCCACTCAGTTGCGAAGGTTGTCTTACTACGGTCTTCAGGTGCTATTTGGATTTTATGGTAGCCTGAGAACCCACCAGTGAATGAGTATGCTTCTTGACCTCCCACATTATCCAGAATTTCATCAGAGAATGGCATAGGGAAAGGATCATGTACAAAAGGCATCATTTAATTTGTGTAGGTCTACGCAGATCCTTATTTCCCCTTTAGTCTTCTTTTCCTGGACCATAATAGGGCTTACCAAATCTAACTATTCTACCGGTTCAATGATACATGCGGCCACCATATTCTCTATTTCCTCCTTGTATTTTTTTTTATATTTAGGGTTCAGGCGATAAGGTCGCTATTTGATAGGGCATGCATCCTTGTAAAGCCCATATCCTAGATGATCTCCTTGAGCTCTAAGAAATTTGTGGGGAACATATCCTGATAATTAGTCAACAGCTCCGTGATCCTTCCCACCATATCGTTATCCCAGTAATCCTCAAATTTTTCCATCTTGGTCTACGCTTCTATTCCAGTGTTGACTTCCTTTAGTTTTTAATGGCTTGGTTAGATCAACTACCTGTAGTGAATGTCCTACAATGTTACATTCTCCTTCTCACTCTTGGATGGTGATATTCTGGGGGTCCTCATCGTAGTCTTCTATTGAAAAATTCCTGCAGTTGACGATATCTTGCATCTGCGCATCCCAGGCTGGCACATTACATTCTTGCTTAGATAAGGACTCATCAAATATTAGGGCATCTATATCTTGCAGGGCTTCATCGAGTTTCTCAATTTCTCCTAACAAACCAAATGTCATCGTGAAAACTTTAGCCATTGTTCCCAGGTGACAAGTGCGTCAGTGAAGCTCTGCATCCAAATACCAGGTGGTGGGGATTGATCCTAAAGCATGAATAAACATATGGACCCATACATTCCATACTTCCATCGAGAGAGCCAAGTTCTTGTGAATATCCCCTCAACCCGAGAAGAGTTCCATAGGTGGGTTGATAGGACAGTTGAATCGTAGGATCATCATTTTTCACTATTCCCCCCAGTCCTGTAAATCTTTCCTATGGGTTTCCCACCATCGCGTAGGAGTTTCGTGCATAGCCAAGTCAAGTGCTCAAAACCTCTGTTCCTCATGGACATCCACTTCAATTGCTTTAAGAAAGTCCTGAACACTACTCGAACCATAATATTAGGGTAGTTATCTTACCTCTGAGGAGATGCATCAGAATCTCTTTATGATCTTAATGTACCACAACACAGATACATCATGCAGCCGGTTCTGCCAATTTTCTATTTCTCCATCTGAGTCTGAGAGGCATTCACTGTATTTTTCCCATTATAGCACATCATCATCCATCGGATTGATCCAATCGTCATCCCAAGTATTCAATTAATAGATGTGATCAACATCCTCCTCCTCCTGAATTGGTTCAGCATATCACTCACCTTTTGTTGGATCCAAGGGGACGATTACCCATGTACCTTCATTTTCAAATATCATACTCCACATTTTTAAATTAATGATACCTCCCATGTCAATGGCCCAATCCAGGCCTAAGAGTGCAGGGTAAGGGTCCGCATCATCCACAATCTGGATTACTTCAAAGTCTGCATAGACTAGAAATCCTGCACTGTCCAACACAACCTTTAGCAATTGTCCTAGAGGAATGATATTTTGCTGATTAGCCATCCGTAACTGAATAATGGACTATTATAGCTTAAGTTCTCCCATTTGTTGCCAAGTTTTCTTGGGCAGGACATTGGCGTCTGATCCTAATTCAAGGATGAATTGGTCCATTTCATAGGCCCCAATCTACACTGTCATATGCATCTCCCGACCAATCCTTCTTTTGTTCTTATAAATTTTGTTCACATAATTAACCTTTGTTTGAGAGGTGACCTTTTTTGCGCAACTGTCTATTAATGCTTGGAGATTCTCTACTACCTTCTAGTTGCCTAGCAGCTTCATACATGAATGAAGGAGTGGCCTAACTGCTTCATCTGCTTTTGGATCTACTGAAGTCTTTGAGGTAGATGCTTCGTCTTTGTCCATATCCCTCCAGGCATCCATGAAGGTTTCTTTCTCCTTTTTTAGATATAGGCTTTCCTTTTTCTCAGCAGCCCTCATGATTAGTGGTTTAGCCTCAGATTTTTCCTCATCTCCTCCAGTAGCAATGTTGCTGCATGTAATCATATTGATACTTGGTCCATCATCTCGATGCATGTTCATCTTGGGCATCTGTTGTTTCTCCTACATATTTGCTATCTACAATGGACAATATTCAATGACATGGTCAAACTACCTATAGTATCTATAGGATTTACGTGAAGGGTTTGGGAAATGCCTTGCATAATGTCCCATGTCTCCAAAGTTATACCAGATTAGTTTCCCTCATCCTTGACTTGTGCTTCCACTGCTCCCGCCTCCCTGTCCTCTTGCTGGGGATCCCCCCCGCCCTGAGGGGGATAGGGGTGATGAGGCGTTAGCCTGTAATATTTATAGTTTTCCCCTATCTACCATCAAGTCGAGTTTTTGACAGTTTTTCTCATCGTGTCCCATAATTGAGCAGAATCTGCACCACTGTTGTTCAGTTATGAAACATAGCCACCTAATCGTGGGCAGTGATCTATATCATGTGTTCCCACAACTCAACAGTCAGCACACCATAGCATGGGGCAGCTAGGTGCAACCATTTCTCTAGGACGTAGAGGACTTGGTCCCCTAGCCTGCATATAGTATGATAACAGAGGACATTGATCCTTACTATGGCCTGACGACCTACAACATACTCACTAGATATTCGGACTAGCTTATTTACCTCGATCCTTCTGTAAGTTATGAATTTCTAAGTGCATCATCTCTAGTTGGTTTTACATCTAGAGTGCCACAAATTGGGTATCATCCTTTGGCGCAACTTCTAGCTTCATGGAAATCTCGAGGGCTTCTTCTTGGGAGTCAATATTCTGTTGTCCCATAGGCCCACAAAGATGTGGTAACAACATGGAGATAAACCATTATTTTTGCTTCTTATCTTCATAGATGAATCCTCCATCATTGATGACCTTCTTCAGCCGCTGGTCAGCTTCCCAGACCAACTCTGTAGGTCCGTGTTTAATATCCTTTAGTTTGACCACACATTGAGCGTAAGATTTAGGATTCCAGAATTGTTGTTTTAGGGAATCCTTAATGTTTTTTATCCTCTGGTTTGCGTGCTGACCAATGTATCCCATAAACCAATCCAAGGACCTTCCTTCAAAGGTTATGTACAGCTACACTCTTTTGACAACATCATTATTAATATTTTGCGTAGTCCATACCGACTTGGCTACAAACCAAAATCAATCCATATCATCATCCCCCGCACCCTTAAAGGTAGGCAGTTTCATGCGCGTGGCTATGTCGTCCTCCGGTGGCGACAAAGGTACTATAGGAGATTTTTTTCCCCTTCACAAGTTCGATGGTGGCATAGTTGGGGTGCTAGTTTCTACGTGTGGTGCCCCTCCTTGATCAAGGGAAGGTGAGTTCCTTGAAGGACTGTAGGCCAATATATCCCCTTCTTGGTTAACTTGGTAGTATTTATCACTTTGCGTCATGCTCCCACACTAGTTGGGGGTCATTCACTTGGTGTGGCCACACGGGACACCCTTTTCACACTATAGCATCTTAGTCAGCAACGACAGGGTTTGCAGGAACTTACTTCTAAATCCTTTGAAGAACCCTCACTCTGCTTCTGAATAAGACATGAACTGATTAACTATAAAATCTATTACACACCCTCCCAAAATACTGTCAACCTAGTGATCTACATTCATGGTGATCTTGTTATCATTGTTTTCCAGTTGTTGGATCAATTTAGGGGTCCATTACATGACCTGATCATCTTTCCAGTAGGTCTGGAACTCTGCCAATTATGCCAGCCACTCCTATAGTTCGTGTGCAAAGGACACGAAGAAGATTTCATGAATTTATATAAATATGTGCTTGTTCTTCAACTCTTCAGCAGATAGCTTCTTACTTCTATTCTCTTTTAGGGAAAAATCCTGAATCTGTTTTTCGAACCAATCCTTAAGTTCAAGCTTTAATGACTGCCAATGACCTGAGGCATTACCTGATCTCTCTCTCAAAATTCTCCCAGTTCCAGCAACAGAACCACTTGTTAGCTCGAGGGTTTTTGACCCAAGTTTAGTTTTAAGGTTTGCCAACAAATCCTTCTACTACTGGCCCTTTCAACAATTCCCTTCTTGTGTAGGTCAAGGTCTCACCCGAAGTAGTATGGGAGGGTGTTGGAACCAAGTTTTTGCACCCTAAGAGATAGAAATTTAATTGAATTGGGTTCGTTCAGGTCTAACAGACCTACGCTAGTGAAGCCCTAACACAAAATTCCTCAACAGTATATCGAAGCTTATAAATCAACATATATCATGTTAACAGAGAAAAGTAACTAAATCTATCCAGATCTATTCATTCATCCCCATTTTCAGTATCGCATCCACGTGTGCATCAATACATCATCCGCATTCAGTAGTTATTATAACTTTATAAATAACATGGATTGAAACCAATAATTAGAACATAGAATACTCAGATATCCCAATCAATCTTATCATTCATTAATATCCAGATCCAACTTACAGAATCTATCTACCAACCCACGCACAAAACCAGCAGGACCCCTTACCCAGACAATCGATACAAAAGATCCACAAGTTTGTATCCAAGGTTAATAAAAAATTAGCCTCCTCTAGACTCGATTTATCCATCTAGTTAAAACATATTAGCCTGCATTATTATGTGGTCTGCAAACCGTGGTTTGTGGACTCTTGGTCTACCTCGTGACCCATTACTTTTTCCCGCCTCAAAGCCCCTACGCTAGACTATATTATTATGACATATTACAAAAATATTCTACAATTGCTACTAGCGGACCCTGCTCCAACATGAAAAATTATTGTTTGTTGCAGAGGCCATATGGAGTTCGCAGAACATTACAGATGAAAAATATGATGAAACCATATTTGGTTACAAAGCTACAAGATAGAGAATTTTTGGGTACATGAAGTATGCTATGAAGAACGTGAATGCTACATTGGCTAAGATGAGGACTGTGTTGAACGTTGAGTTCAAGAAAAAAAAATCTCAATCCTAGTGTATCATAGAGATCAAAGAGATTAATAAGTTGGTTACTGAGACTGTGTGGGAGGTTAATCAATGGTTTAAAACAAATCTAAGCCAAGTCATCTTCTAGATCCTCGATGAGAAGCATAAATAATGGTTCATTATTGCATTTTTTCCTCATCTCAGATTTCCATTGTTGCAACAAAATATTACAACTAAGGTTGAAGTGCTATAGATAGCGATGAAGCTTGAAGCCTCCCTGATAGCCAATATAAGAATAGTGTTTCAACAAATTCAAACTCAGTTGGAGAGTTTGCATATGGAGCTCCAAGAATTAAAGAAGGGAGAGGTGGTTAGACCAGATATGCAGATGGAAGTTTGGTGTATCAAGTGCAAAGAAGAGGGTCACTATAAGTATCAGTGCCCTGTGTTCTGATATTATTTGGGTGCTAGGATGCCAAGTCCATTAAAGCCTGGAATGAGCGTTGGGCCAAGTGTAGGACCTAATGTCTGGTATAGTATATGTGAAGTTTCAGGTCAACATTCCACTGATTACTATCATCTGTTGCAAAATTTTATGAGATCACTAAAGAAAATATTCTGTAATTTATGTAGTTCGGTGGGCCACGAGGCATTACCTGATCTCTCTCTCAAAATTCTCCCAGTTCCAGCAACAGAACCACTTGTTAGCTCGAGGGTTTTTGACCCAGGTTCGGTTTTAAGGTTTGCCAACAAATCCTTCTACTACTGGCCCTTTCAACAATTCCCTGCTTTCGTAGGTCAAGGTCTCACTCGAAGTAGTATGGGAGGGTGTTGGAACCAGGTTTTTTCACCCTAAGAGATAGAAATTTAATTGAATTGGGTTCGTTCAGGTCTAACAGACCTGCGCTAGTGAAGCCCTAACGCAGAATCCCTCAACAGTATATCGAAGCTTATAAATCAACATATATCACGCTAACAGAGAAAAGTAACTAAATCTATCCAGATCTATGCATTCATCCCCATTTTCAGTATCGCATCCACGTGTGCATCAATACATCATCTGCATTCAGTAGTTATTATAACTTTATAAATAACATAGATTGCAACCAATAATCAGAACATAGAATACTCAGATATCCCAAGCAATCTTATCATTCATTAATATCCAGATCCAACTTACAGACTCTATCTACCAACCCGCGCACACAACCAGCAGGAACCCTTACCCAAACAATCGATACAAAAGATCCACAAGTTTGTATCCAAGGTTAATCCAAAATTAGCCTCCTCTAGACTCGATTTATCCATCTAGTTAAAACATATTAGCCTGCGTTATTATGTGGTTTGCAAACCATGGTTTGTGGACTCTTGGTCTACCTCGTGACCCATTACTTTGTCCCACCCCAAATCCCCTATGCTAGACTATATTATTATGACATATTACAAAAATATTCTACAATTGCTACTAGGGGACCCTGCTCCAACATGAAAAATTATGGTTTGTTGCAGAGGCCATATGGAGTTCGCAGAACATTACAGACGAAAAATTTGATGAAACCATAGTTGGTTACAAAGCTACAAGATAGAGCATTTTTTGGTACATGAAGTATGCTATGAAGAATGTGAATGCTACATTGGCTAAGATGAGGACTGTGTTGAACGTTGAGTTTAAGCAACAAAAATCTCAATCCTAGTGTATCACAAAAATCAAAGAGATTAATAAGTTGGTTATTGAGACTGTGTAGGAGGTTAATCAATGGTTTAAAACAATTCTAAGCCAAGTCAACTTCCAGATCCTTGATGAGAAGCATAAATAATGGTTCATTATTGCATTTTTTCCTCATCTCAGATTTCCATTGTTGCAACAAAATATTACAAATAAGGTTGAAGTGCTATAGATAACGATGAAGCTTGAAGCCTCCCTGATAGCCAATACAAGAATAGCGTTTCAACAAATTCAAACTCAGTTGGAGAGTTTGCATATGGAGCTCCAAGATTTAAAGAAGGGAGAGGTGGTTAGACCTGATATGCAGATGGAAGTTTGGTGTATCAAGTGCAACGAAGAGGGTCACTATAAGTATCAGTGCCCTGTGTTCCGATATTATTTGGGTGCTAGGATGCCAAGTCCATTAAAGCCTGGACTGAGCATTGGGCCAAGTGTAGAACCTAATGTCTGGTATAGTATATGTGAAGTTTCAGGTCAACATTCCACTGATTAGTATCATCTGTTGCAAAATTTTATGAGATCGCTAAAGAAAATATTATGTAATTTATGCAGTTTGGTGGGCCACGATGAAAAACACTGTAAAAGCTATGATCTAATGATGCAGAACATTCCTGGTGCATACAAAATGAAAGTGGAAGGCCACGAAGATTCAGGGTCACCAATAGCACTAGGATGCCTCCAAGGCCAAGGGCACAACTGAGGAGGAGGCACTGGTCATGGACGAGGGCAGATCATATGCTACAACTGCGGACAACCTACACATCTTGCCATGGATTGTCAGAACCCTATTGTAGTTTCCTCTAAGTATTGTGAAGAATTTGGTCATGTAATTAGAGATTGTCCCATTTTATTAGCTAAAATGTAGGAGAAGCACAATGAACAACCAGCTTAGAATATAAAAATTATAAGGGTTGAACCGTGCCAGGAATATCAAATTGTTAGCATAGTAATGCACAACGGTATGTATACTGGAGAATGTCGTGTAGAGGGAAAGAAGTTTGTGATGGAGACATGGGTCTAGAAGGTGGAAGAGAAGAATGTTGGGCTTAATGTATAGCGCAAGAAGGACACATTTATTAAAGCAAAGAGGACATTTATGACCCCTAAAGCTTCTACATAAACCATGTAGATAAATTTATTTCTTCTGAAGAAGGGTCCTAAGGGGAACACTGAAGTGTAGGAAACTAATCCATATATCCTAGCGTACAAAAATAAGAAGAGAATCGAATGGGAGATGCAGTTGACTGCACAAATCAGAGATTATGAGATGGATCAAGTCATTTTGGATCTAGGATTAGATTCCAACGTTTTTTCCAAGGATACATGGGAGCAGATGGGAAGGCCTAAGCTGCAATGGTCACCAATTCAACTAATCATGGAAAATTAACATAAAATAATTCCTATGGGGCAATTATAGGGAATCAATGTAGATATTGATGGAGCAAGCATGTTAGTCGACTTTGAATTTATTGAGATTGTCGATGATATAAATATGTATCCTGCATTTCTTAGATTTGATTCGGCATATGACATGGATGCTATCTTCAACCTGTAGAATATGTAGATGATATTTGAAAGGAATGGTACCCGCATGGTTGCGCAATTAGATCCTTTTGAAGGTGTGTACTATAGAGAGCCTATCCAGCATGGGTATGAGTATTTTGATATTGACGAGATCTATAATATTATTTCACACAATGAAGACTGGATTAATCCCAACGCGGATGGAACAAAATTTTGGGAGCATGATATTTCGTGTGTTTCATATTTCGATGAAGAGCTAGAGCATTGGCAGAATCACTTGCATGAAGTCACTATTAAGCATTGTAACCGAGTTGCCGAATCTCTACACTATGTTAGCTCGAAACTACATAACTTACCTTTATATGATGGGATGGGGAATGTTTTCTTATTTCTGGAAAAATTTGAGAAAAAGGTGTCCGAGGATCAGAGATAAGAAGCTTTGGACTTCACATTGTGATCCATTCCAGCCCAATGTTGGGGTGCGTACAAAGAAATTTTAGGAGGATGGAAGGATTTTTTCAAATTGATAAGGCTAAGGTTTGGTCATGTCGACATGAAGATCACAGAGAAGTATGATGGTCAGAAAGATCCTCGTGAGAATTTATCTCATTTGACTGCAACTTGGGGTATAGAATCTCAACCAGAGTGGGTACACATGTTCTTTCTTTCATTGGAGACGATATCTTACAAATGGTATATGGAGACAGAGTTGCGCCATGAAATGGAAGATTGTGATGAGATGATGGAAGGATTCTTGTTAACTTACAAATTTGTTGATGGCTGGGAGTGTATTAATGAGGTTCTTCAAGAATTCAAATCAAGAGTATTTTTAATTACCAAGGAGCTAAGGACGACGATACATCCTAATTGAGCTGCGAAGTTGGAACATGCCTGAGAATGCCACAATTAGTCTGCTTGGAAAGACTTGGTAAATTTTTTTTTGTTGGGGGTGGAGATCTTTGGATGCCTATTTAAAGGGGCGTGTAGGAATGCAAACGATTATGCCAGAGAGCGTCTTCATCGCAGTAGAAGTATTGTGTGGCAGCACAAAAGCAGGTGTAACTAGATGATACTATGCCTAGTGAGGTAGGACTATGTCTAAGGTGTGAGTCCAGTGGAGTTTGTCCAAAAAATGACCGTTGGAACAGTAAAAGTTGATTGGATAATGACTTGGCTATTAAAAGGAGTAGTAAGGATGCATTTAATGGGCATCTCTAGGTAGATATTTTGCGAAATCGACATTTATGAGGAAGATATAAAGGATATGATTGGATTTGAATTTTAATTTCATTATAAATTATGGATCTCACTCCCCATTCGAGCAATTTTTGTGCTAAGAATTAGAAGTGAGAGTTGTTGTCTGCAAGAGAACCGAGCAAGCTATTGAACGTCAAACTAGAGTTTCGAAGCATTAAGAGAAGCATTGATCAAGGTAGGGCTCAACCATAGAATCCTGCCAGGTTTAGACACCAGAATGACAGCTACACTTCCAGGAACTATCACAGGGCTGAGGTCACATAAGAAATAGATGATTGTGGGCATATCCCTATCCAAGAAGTTGTAGAAGCCAAACACAAGATCAAAAACATGGAAGAAACAACTTAAGGAACAATGGAGTAAGGGGGCCCAATATCGGTAGAAGAAGGCTATAGAGATTGAATCAGGTGAAGAAAAGGAAGCACCATAGTAAATCGATGTCTAGGAGGTCGAATTTCTCTCTAGGTTTCCTCCGTATATTCCGCCCTAGAGCCAAAAGCTAATAAGCCAACCAAGAAGCTAGACACAGTTAAGTACAATATATTTACACCGTTGATTCCAGATGAGGTGCCAGTCAAAGGGGATTTATTGGGAAAGGTGCCCTAGCTATTGATAGAGGACTGGGACTTCCATGACCGAAGTAAATACCCACATTTTTAGCCCAACAATTATTTTCACCAGAGAGCCTATGAGGGCAGAGTGAAAATATTGGAGCTGATGAAATGGGTAACTGGTATCCATGAATTCGGGATATTCAACATATCGTATGTGCCACTCTTTGGGTGAACTGTTATTAACATTATTTTCATGCGCCAACTTCTATAATTGGTGCATGACAACTACTTGTGGCTAGGGAAGAATATCCCTATCTATGCAATGCTAATAAGGATGATTACAACACTTCCTTGTCTCATATTGGACCTCGCAAAAGCTTTTGTGGGAAAATATTAGAACAAACATCTTGCCGACCAGATCAAAAAATATTATGACTAACAAAGGGCACCCGAGATTATTCAATCAACCCCATTTCTAATAGATTTGTGTGCTTTTAAACAGTGCCTGTAGTAAAATTCGTCACTCATTACGTCTCATCCCACTGAGTGAGGTAATCGTTCGCAATAATGAAGTCAGAAAATGTTGGTAGCCCACATCGTATGGATGGAGATCATATGTTATTTTGTAAGGACCATTGCTTCCGGGCCGATGGACTTATCATACTTTATCTTCTTCCTTGTGCTTCCCTTATATGCTTTTCCCCTCTTGGTATAAAAATGGGAGGGGGGGTTAGATGGATCCATGTTGATATCACCGCCAAGAGTATCACCCCCTCTTATCTATGGAATCTTTGTTTCTATGTTCAGCTCTACTTCAGTCTCTTTATTAGTCATGAATGTGAATTTCTGGTCCTTCTTTCCTTTAGGTGTGGTGGGATTCACACCACTCATCCCTGCCTACTTTGTCCCTTTAGTAAGAAGAGTTAACAAATCACTTGGTCGTTGACTGATGACGGTTTCCATATCCTCCTGTTATGCAAGGTATGGTAACTCACATTTATGAAATGTCAGAAAATGTTGGCAGCCCACATTGTATGGATGGAGATCATACATTATTTCATCGAGGTCCCCTTTATTAAGTACCATTTCTTCTGGCTAGCAGACTTATCTAACTTTATCTTCTTCCTCATGTCACCGTTCTATGGTTGTCGCCACTTGGTAGTAAAAGGGGAGGGGGGGTCAGATGGATCCATGGTGATATCACCGCTAATAGCATCACCCCCTCATCTCTCAAGAATTTATTTTTCTGTGTACAAATCCACTTCAATCTCTTTATCATTCATGAATGTGAATTTCTGTTCCTTATTTCCTTTAGGCGTTGTGGGCTTTGCACCCATAGTGCCTTCTTGCTCCACACCTTTAGTAAGCAGAGTTAACTAATCACTTGGCCATTAACTGATGATGGTTTCCTCATCCTCCTCTTATACAAGGTACAGTAACTCATACCAGTCCCCAACGATGTCCTTCTTCACTTGAATGTGGTGGAAGTCCACTTTGAACTCCACTCCCCTTTAACTAGCAAGAGGCAAAAACTACAAAATGGCAGCACGAGGAAGAAGATAAATTATGATATTTCCATTGGCATGGAAGCAATGATCCTTACTAAAGGGGACCTTAAAAAAATAGGAGACACCATGGAGCATGCCATTGAGCACTTATGGAGCAACATCAAAGAACAATATAAGAAGGTGCTTGAATATGTTCATAAGGGGCTAAAGGACTTACAAGTTCAGATGAGCATAGCTTAGGCAAGCATGACTCAAGTGAGTAGGCTCCAAGCGAGCGTGGTTCAAGTGAATGAGGTAAAAGCAGGCATAAGCACGACAACGTCCAAACTAGCTCTAACCTCTAATACTTGTGCAGTGCCGATCTTGGCAGGCACGTTAAGTTTTCATATGGGGGAGTAGATGAAGCTAGTGGTATAATGGAAGAATAAAAGACTTAACATTGTTGTGATTCCTTTGAAAACTTTGCACGAATTTCGTAAAGACGTGTCTGAAGAATTGCATATCAGAGAATAGTGTGCCCTATTCATTATTGAGAATGTCAAAAAGAAAATAAAGAGCATGGTCGAATAAAAGTAGATGGTTTTCGAAGAGTGAGATGCGGAGGCTGTGCATAGACATGAGCTAGAGGATGCCATCTTAATGGCTTGCAGCAAGCTACTAGAGCTCCATATTCAGGCTATAACTATGCCAGAGGAAAAGCTGGCCAAGTTGTCCACAATAGTTAAGGACTAAAAACCTAAGGTCGATGAAGTGCGCATGGAAATGCAGATGAAACATTTTGAGCTGCAGATGCATTTACAGCCTGCCATTCCTCCAGAAGTCGAGGAGTAGCATGCAGCAAAGCTGAAAGATGCCATGGAATATATTAAATCACGTATATGAGAGTGTGCGAATGTATTCAAAGAAGTTATGGATGTATGGGTCTCACTATAGGAGGAACCTTAGGTTCATAAGATAGAGGTCGAAGTGTGTGAAAAGCTAGAACAAATAGACTAGCTTAAGGTCACTGCAAATATCTTAGCACCAATGCAACAGTTTACCCATCTCCAAGAGGGTAAAATTTTGCAAGAGTAGGTCACTGAGCTCCGCAAGAGGGAGTAACTACTTATAGAAATAATGAAGCCATGGGAAGCTGAGACCAACCAACTCTCCCAAACTATAGAATAGAATATCAAAATATTGTGCCAGGCATAGAGAGGATTTGAGCATGAGGAAGCCAAGACAGTCACAATGACGATGCTAAGTGAGGTCAAAGATTTTGAAACGAAGTGTGCCAAGGTGGTTCCACCATTGAAGGATGCCTTGATCGGAATTAAATAAAATATTTATGGCACACCAGCATTGTGACTCGAGACAAGTCACAAGTTTTTGTTGGAGGCCTATTAGACATGGGATCCCCTCGAAGAAAGACGTTAGAGAAGACTTCGTGGATCAAGGAGAGGAGCGTGCATAACAGAGTTGTTTTTGAGCCATAGGGGCTTTGGGGTGGGTTAAATCCCCTTTTATGTAATGGGATGGGCCTATTTTATGTTCATTTAACTCCTCCCATGGTTTTCAAACCATGGTATTGCAAATCCAAAATCTATATAAGGAGTCTAGGATAGAAGTCAGAGGAAGTTCATCAATGAATTGATGAAATTCATTTGTATGTAAGACTATTTTGATTCAAGATTCTGCGGTTTTGGGTTAAAGGAAAGGCTCCTATAGTTGAGTGCGCAGAGACCTTAGGAATTCTTCCGTTGTGTATGCGGATCCCTACAGCTGAGTGTGTAGGGTGGAATTGAATGTATGAGAAATATCTAAACATTATTGAAAGAAATATTGAGATATATCTATGTTTTTTTGGATATGTTTTGATTTAATTGATGTTAATGAATGTTTTTTCTAAGAAATGGTTTTGATTTTTAATTGCATAACAAAGTCTGGTTTATTGTTATTTATGTTTTTTTGTGCATGATTAAGTAAGATCGGGCAATCTCATAGTATGTTCAATAGATGTTTTGAACAACGCTTTTACAATTAATAGATCTGCTTTGCTAAGCTCTGCTAAGGAATAAAATATCTGAATCCATAGTTCAGTGTCCCTCTCGATGTAGAAACCTGGTTCTAGAATCCCCCTATATTGCCTCAGGTGGGATCTCTGTTTACACAAGAAGATCGTTGCTAAGAGTGCCGGTAATAGTGGGTTTTTTTGGTTCATGCAACCACATTTGAACCTGGGTCTACGCCCCTTCAATCTAATAGTGGAGAAATATTCCACTGATATACACTCTTCCTCTACTGCACCCAATTCTGGTCCTATCCATATCAAGAGACCCAACAATTATTCCATAATTTTACCACCCGCTAAATTTGTTCTTCTGGAAATCGTCCTATAATTCGAATGCATGAGCTTATCAAAGCTACATCATTGTAGAGGATTTGGCTGAAGCACCCTCGGTGATGTCGGCTTTGGAAGTCGTTCAAATGTTCCCATCACAAAGGAAGGCTTTTCTATCCTCTATTGGAGGAATTAATCCCACGGATTCCAACTTAATATATTTTGATCTTGAAAACCATGTTCCTCGCCTACTACCTCAACTTGATTTTCTCATTCAAGTTGTCGTTATGGGAAAAAAAAATCATAGGAATGGTGTTGATGAAGGAGCTTCCACATGCATCATGTCCATTTCATGTTGGAAATTCCTTGGCTCTCCCCCCCTCAAACAGTCCCCAAATACCTTAGAAGCTTTCGATGGCAGAGGTTTCCATCCATATGGTATTCCTAACGCCTTACCTGTCTAGTTAGAAGGTAAAATTGTCAATATAGAATTAGAATTTGTTTATGAAAATCTTAATTAGAATATTATACTTGGTCATATCTAGACTCACACAATGGTTTGTGTTTTTTCTACTCTATTTCATGTGCTTCGCTTTCCCCATCAAGGAAATATTGTCATGGTAAACGAGCTAGCCTTATTCTCCTCTAACTCCTCAATTGGTAATGTGCCTTATGTTGGGAAATCCACTATTCCTTAAGAAAGTGTTGGAGCGGGTATTTTTAAATACTCTTCCTTAATGGGAACTTTTTCCCTTCCTCCTCCTAATGTTGCCTTAGTTAACATGACCCATCTAGTAATGATCCTTGGATCATACCTAGCCCTGATCAAATTGACCATTTTGGTGATGTCATGCCACTCATCCCATTTGAACAAGCCTACCAAGCTGTCTTTCTGGCTTCCGCAGCTTCCTTTGAATCTAATGATATTTTGAACGAGAATTTTTCAATTGACGAAAGCATCGTCGAAGTCATGTCACTTCGGATGAAAACCTTTGGAATGATACTCATCATTGTTCCTCATTTCTTTGAAGCCTTGGTATGATTCCAACTTGTCTAGACTATCTAGTTTCCCCTTAAATGATTGCTACCCTTTATGATGTGTTCTCTAAGGGAAATCTAGGTCATATTCTAGAAATCACACCTCTTGATATTCCAGTGAAACTAGGGATACTTGTGAATTTTCATATCGGAGCCTCACCCGCTCCCTTACACCTAGTTCTTACCGTTTTCCCATTTTCAAATGGGGGCATTGTTTTCATAACTTGTAAAACTCCCTCACCTAGGGGGCATGGGTCCACCATCGTTATTATGGATTTTTTCACACAACAGGTTAAGGTGGTGCTTACGTACAATTCCAATAGTATAAATTTAGGCTTATTTCTGTTAATCATGACAGAAATCGATCATCTGAGAATTATTATGCTTGATTTCTCATCGATAATTTGTACATTAGTGTGTGTTTCATTAGTGTCTAGTTTTTGGTGTGTTTGTTTTCCTTTTTTCAAACTTATTTTTCCCCTGCTTACCGTGTTCCACATGGTTTGCAGATGTTGATGAAACTTCTTCCTCATGTCAGTTTCGCTGATGGTGCTTGTCATAGTACATAAAATATGTCTTCCATTGTGTGGGTAGTTTATGCTCCCAATGGTGAGTTAGTGAGTTTAAATGGCATATGTCTAGGTTGTACAACTAGAAATATTGTTGAATATAGTGTGGTTATCGAACTATTATCATAATTTGTTGCTCTTGGTATTAGGGAATTAGTTTTAAAACTTGAATTGAAACTCATTGTATACAGTTAAATAGGAATTATTCAGTAAAAAACCCTCATATTTTAAGGATGCGTCTATGTTTTCGTCTCTTGTAAATAAATTTTTATTACATCACTTATCAACATATTCCAAGAAATATAAATATAGTAACAAATACACTAGAAAATTATGTTTTATATAGACATCCCCATCACATGTAAAAAAGAAACCATGATATAAATGAGAACATTATATAGCTTCAGGAAAACATGTATATGTGTATATAGAATTTGAAAATGTGCATTACATGAAAAATAAAAAATATGTCTTCTGAGATACTTGTCTCATCGAGCATACATAAATGAAGAATGAAAGATTAGAAACATGTCTATCCACCAATATGGTGCCCATAGTAACTCGTAGTTTCCCTAATAACTCAACCTAATAATTGGTGTAATCGAACAGACACTCCCACAATGTGCCTCTAATATTGGAGAGGTACATCATCGATGGTCATGTAATTCAAATTCCTTTTGTCAAGGCATCCATGTTTAGCTCTACCTCTACCATAAGATCAACCTCATCGACATAGGGAGGATCCTCAAGCTAGCGAGACACTCTCTGTTCTATTGGACAAACCCTTAGAGGTCTCTCTAGTACAATATTTCCAGATATCGTAAGTCAAAATATCAGTTCAAAAAATAAAAAAATAATAATAAAAAAATTAAAATCTTAAAAAAAAATCTTTTACTTGATTTTTTCCATCGTTATCCTCGTATTAAAGGAAGATATGGATCTCCTCTAATTTTTTTTCCTATGTAGGCCCAGTCGTCTACCATGATAAGTTGTTATCGCAAGCATCCAAAGAATGCTGGTGGGGAATACATTTGTTACATGCCACCATGGCAAGGCATCAATTCACTCTACCTCAGGAACCATGGATCTCTCGGTGTGGGAGTTCCTAATTCTATACACTGGTACCAAAACAATGGAAATCTCTCTAGGAAAAGTGTTACCGAGATCAATCCATAACCGAACTGCTTAAGTTTTCCCATCTTACATTTAATAAGTTGTTTGCTCATGTTGATTAACAATCCTTCACTCTAGTTGAACATTGTTCGGCTCAGAAATTCCATGAAATACTAAAAATGATACTTTATTTCCTCATGCAAGGATTGTATCCCCGTTATCCAAACTATAATGCTTAGGATGTTTTTCAATGCAAGATCTAAGACAGTATTTATCTTGATTTTCCCACTGTTTGTCTTATGGGATCCTTTACTACAATGTCTCTCTATAAGTATGTATGTAATCTCTCCTCTAGGTCGAGAACCATACAACTAAACTAGTTATCCTCACCAGGAAAAACTGTATCTAAAATAGATTTTGTACACCTCTTTGTCCAATTCTTGATCTCCTATCACAAAATCTTGGTTGTCTACATTCCACCACCTTACCAAATTCTGCAATAAATCTACTTGAGATCGAATCCCTTGTGTTACAGGTCAATTTGGGCATCATCCCCCAAGGCCTGGTAAAATTGGGAATCATCCCCCAATGACCAATGTATAGGCTCTATCGCCCCCTTAATTCAATTGCTATATGACCTAAGTGAAGGCATTCCATTGATGGCTTAACTTGTGATATTTCCAAGGTTTGAAGTATATATTATATGACCCATCGACTCATCAAGCTGCTCTGTATGGGCCTAACTGATTTTCAGTTCACTTACCTCCATGCAAAGGTGCACTGTAGTGCACTTCCTAACACTCAAGGACGCGCTAGTATCCTGGGATTGAAATCATCACTGTTCCAGAAATATCCACATGTCTAGTGCCTTCTATAATAGCTCATAGGTTTCATAATTTGAATACAAGTGTTCATCCATCACCTTTGAACTTGGAAACATGTCTCACCTATTATTAGAAATCCATTCAATCACATTTATTGAGAAAGATTCCTTAAATTTCCCTATAAATTGAGCACTCATGTAAGTGCTAGGGAGGGTGAAATTTGTGTAATGTTATGTCGTTGGATTCTCAATTGATGAGAGATGGAAGTACTTATATGCTTCTGATATGATGCTTGGTGTGATGAGGACAGAATGAAGTTGGAGTAGGTTGATGATGAATCGATCTATTGCTTATAATCTTCTCCTCCTACTTTCTGAATAACGATACATGTTCATTTTCTCATATGTATGCCTATATCTTGTGAATTGGATTCTCAATTGTGTATGTAATCTCAGATATAATCGGTTCAATTTGGTTAAGATAAGTAGATATTTGTATATTGGTATGTTGTTTTTTGTTCTCTTTCTTTGATTGCATGAAATGATCTAGCAGCTTTAGTTGGATTGAGAGCGATAGAAACAATGAAGGAAGGAGAAGGAGAGAAAAAATATCACAAGTAGGCTTCTTTCCTTTTTGTCTATCTATTTGTCTTTCTTATGATGTTCTGAGTGCAGGAACACCACACTTAAGAAATCTAGTTTATTCGTAGATTAGAATTCCATATAACAAATTGGCGACCATACCGGGGACAAAGTCCATCACTCCTAGTGTTTTTGTCTCCGTTCACTATCATCAGTAGAATATACTTTATTTTATCAGTCATTTGAATGAAAAAATTGCCTTAGAAGTGTGTTTAGCTGATTTTTTCCCAAACTTAGTTGTGCCCAACGCACAGTTGGTTAGGGTACAGTGCACTGTAGTGCATTTTGTTCCATTTAGAGGTGCATTACAACACACTATCTACCCTTACAGGGTGTGTTTCCCCCCCATCCAAAAAAATCCAATCAAAATTTGTCTTTTCTTTTAGTTTTAGCCAATTTTCTGTTGTATTCTTAGATGTCTAATTGCTCTTAGAGACTAGTAAACATTCCATGTTCTTTCTCATTTGAAAATTTATTTGTTCAATGTTTCATTCTGTTTTTTCTTTATCATTGGAAAATCAAATTCAAAGTAGTTAATTTTTGCATTATATCAATTCTATTTTCAAAAAGGAAATTTTTGTTTCATTCCTCATTTCCTACAGGAAAATTGTAGTGTCATTCTTCATTTTCCTCAGAGAAATTGTTGTTTCATTCCTCATTTCTCAAAAGAAAACATTTGTTTGAATGATTTTTGCATTTATTTTCCTTTAACTAATTCACATTAAAGGAAGATGAAAATAAAAACATGCATGTGAATTCAGAGATTGTGTGTGCTTCATAGGAACAAGTTAGGGAAATTTTCATTTAGTTTGTGCTATTTGTTGTATGCTCAAAATTTGATTGCTCTTTCCCCTTAGTAGCTAGGATTTTCATTGAAAAACTTAATTAAAAATTTTATTTCTCATTTATCTTGCATTTTAGGAATTTACCATTACATCATGTAGTGAGCCTCAAAGATAAACTTTTAAACAAGATAAAAATAAAATTTACCTCAATCATCCTAAGAAAGCATTGTAACATTAACGATAGCACTTAGAAGGTCTAGGCTAGAGACGTGTTCTGACATTGTTAAACGTAGAAGTTATTACTAACTTGTCTGCTATACATTTTGAGAGTGAAATTACACTCCACGTACGTAAGTATATCAGATATTTTCCACGTACCTTCAGGTGTATAAAGCATTGTTCTAGTACGAAAAGTATAAGGGGGTGCTCTCACTGTGTGGTTTCACATTAGACAATGCTAATACAAACTTTGGCCTCAACGTACCTTCAGGTATATTTTGGAGGAAAACTTAAGGTTGCTTACCATCCATAGGTAACCGATTCAACTGCCCTGTAACTTGTGATACACCGAACTTAGCATTCGGGGAGATTTCTTTCCTGTACTTCTTGGTTGGCCAGGAGGTATTATGAAATTCACAATTACTTGGTAAACCTTTTGCATATTATCACCCTTTTATTTGTTTATTTGTTTTTGTAATAAAATCAATCAGTCGTCGTGGAAGATGAACATCCCTTTCCATGTCGTTCGCATAAAATATTTCTTAAACCACCTTTACCACCTGAAGCCATTTCTGGTCAGCAAAGGCGACATCATTCTACCGAAACTAGTACCATTAGTACCTTTGGTGCATCATCTTCATCACGTATACCATATTTTTCTCGATTCATTTCTACACATCCTAGTTTATCTCTTGTCATCGAAACGGAGTCCTCACGGATACCTATGGACACTACATATCCAATCAATAAGACCGTACCTCTCAAACCTGACGTTGTTCAACTAGAAGTTGATCCGCATCCCATTGTTCTTTTACCAGAATATCTAGATCTCGAAGTTGAACAAGTGGAAGTTGTTCCTATATCGGTCACTCCTCAGTCAATCGTAACCATTGAGTCTTCCATTTCATGCAGTCAACCATCTAAAATATATCTTGGGTTGACGACAAAATCTTTCCACCTGGTTTGATTTCGATTGAGGAATAACCTCAACAAGAAACACACCCTTCAACACCAATTCATTTTGGATCAGGGCTTTATCTTTACAATTCTATTTCTCGGTTGACTTAAAGTACTTCTTTTGATCCTGTTTAAATTCAAGTTCCCATAGATCCTATAGGGTATACAATGTTTCATTTTCCCATGGCCGAGTCAACATCTCCAGTTGTACCATCTATTACAGTTGCAACAACATCTACTATTGCTACTCTATTGATGTTTACGACATCACTAGAGTCACATCTTTATGGTGGTCCTTCCATCCCACTAGGTTACCAATCATTATCTGGAACCTAATCTGGTGCATCCTCAAATCCATGGAATTCACCCATGTTGTCTTCTATTATTTTCTCTGGTACATCTCTAATGAGTACTAAAAGGCTTGATCCTTTATACACATCTTCAATGCAACATCATGATGGTCCATCTGGGTACATTCCATCTAGTTCAATCTCGACTAGAATCCCACCATTTTGAGAACAATATATTCCATCTTATTATACTCCTCATGCTAGGGGGAAACCTATGGTCACCCATTTTGACAGTACTCCATCATTTTATGGTCACCCAAATGTTGGAGTGATTGTTTGTCAGTGGCAGCCTATCCTACTTGTTCAACCACAAACGTTTGTGAATTTATATCAACAGGTTCAACCAGTTGCATCCACAACTACTCCACCTATTAATACTTCATCAACCCTATTACAGGCTCAGTTGGATGTACCTCAACTATCTCAGGCAGGTCCCTCAACCCATTACCCTCAATTTTTTGGCCTCCAAACTTCAACTCCTTCGGCTGGTTTACAACAACCGCTTGTTTCTAGAATATTTCAATCACAAGCTGGATTATCATTTTATGGGATGTCACAGACACCTACCAGTCTTACCTATTCACAAACAGGTCCAAGATATTATATTTTGGGCCATAGTTTTGGCATACAATCACCTTGGCAGCCACAATGGCAAATGCCACAACAAAAATTTCAACAACAAACAGCTTACCCAGGTCTTGGTCAACAGATCCCTCGAGTGTTTCGTCATAAAAAAAACCTCTATCTAGGTCACCAATAAAAAATTCCTTATGATGGTGCTCGAAGGCTTGTTGCCCAAGAATTTCCATCATATCTTGGTTATGCTCAACACATTTGATAAACAGTTTGTTGTTGAGCCCCAAAGATGTCCTTTCCCTTCATCAAATTTCACTTCATTTCCTTTGTCCCTTAGCACTTACAGGCTTAAATGGTCAATAGGATTGATTAAAGTCACTTTAGGAATGTATACAATGACTGACTTGCTATATTTTCATGTTTTTGTTGTTGTAGTAATTTTTGACTAGACTCAGCTACAGAATGCAGCCATTCTGTAGCCAGTCGCCTATTCCGCAGCTATCTTCATGTTCTCACAGGTTACAGGTGTCACTATAAGAGAAAACGCATATGGTTGAATTCCACAACACTCCCACATCATTTATTGCTCTCTACGAAGTCTGAGAAAGAAGCTACATGTGGTTATGCACGTGGAAGAGATCAAAGCCAAGAAGCAGATTCCTACCAGGACAGGGACTCTACAGATGTCTCCAACAAAGTACGAGGCTTCCATAAGAGTTCTAATTTGATTTTGATTGAAAAAGACACTTGTTCCTGTTTCTTCTCAAGGGTAGTTATGTATTTATTTTATAATAATGACTTGGAAGACCGAGAGACAGCTAGCTAGATTGATGTTTTGTTGCTAGATCTCAAAAGACCGTAATACTCTATTTTTGAAATACTTTTCCTTTAATGAAAGAAGTACCACTTTATTGCAATATCTGAGGAAATCTTGAGGATATTTGTATGCTAATCCGGTGGTAGAGGGCCCCTACTGCCCGAGAAGCTTTGTGCACATTGTTTAGATAAGTAACTTTATCCTTGTTGCATTCCTAGCTTAAGCAATTTTTTGAACTTTGTGTTTTATACTCACTTGCATTGGATGCTACAACCAGTCTTATTCTTACGAATTGTTCCAAAATATCACTAACATTGAATGAGATATAACTGTAGTATTTTAGGAATTAGTTTCATTTTTCTGAACTTTACGTTTTTGTGCTCAATTACATCAATTGTTACAACTAGTCTTGTTCTTACGAATTATTCCAAAATATCACTAACACTGAGTGAGACTTAGCTGTGGTGTTTTAGAGCTTAGTTGCGTTTTTGAACTTTATGTTTTTATGCTCATTTACATCACATGTTACAGCCAGTCTTGTTCTATGAATTGTTCCAAAATACCACTAACACCGAATGAGACAGAGCTGTAGTATTTCAGTGATTAGTTGCATTTTAGTTTAGTTGAAAAACTTCGGAGGTTAATGGCACTCTAGTTCAATTATGTTCACTGTATTTCAAAGTTTGAATGATTGCATCCTAGTTCAATTTTATCCATTGTATTTTTAGTTTTATTAGTCAGTTGTATTCTAGTTGTTAAGTTAGACTTGATGGCCTTCATTATTTACAAACCACTCCTGTTCTTAATTTCTACTAATACATCATCATCATAGGAACAAGAATTGGTAATGTCATTTTGAAGTCTTGACTGTTCTGCAACTTCTCATAATTTCACAAACTGCCTCTTTTCCAAAGCTATTCCAAAATATTTCTAATTCTTGAATGAGGTTTAACAGTGATATTTTGAGTTGTGGAATGGATTAATTTCGGTGTCATAGGTTAATTTAGAGTAGAATTCTTCACTAGGTTGCAGACTATCTTTTTCCAAATGTGTTCCAACAAATTTCTAGCCATGGACGAGATTTTCTCTGTGATATTGTAGATTGTTGTTTACTTAGAAGAACCTCATTACATTAAACTTGTCCTTTTCTCAAATTATTCCAACATATTTCTAATGAATGAATTGGACTGAGTTCATGTTATGAGTTATTGAGTTCATGCTATGAGTTATTTTTCTTGTTAAAGTATTGCATTTTCTATTCTCAAGTGCCATACATAGTTTAGAATAGGTTTTGCTCTATTTTAGTGTGACCAACAACTTCTCTTTACCAACACTTAGTTCTTTTCCTCTTAGAATAAAAACACAAAATCAAAAACATTGGAAAAACACTAAACACAACGTAGTGAGAAACAGATACCTAGGCACATATAGTGCACTTCACTTCAACAATTTACTAGCCCTGGTTGATAATTTATGACATCAATTTAGGAACACTAAGTTGAGTAGGCGATTTATATTTGCTTCGCAACCTTTAGAATTACCTTATTTAAATCGGCTTACCCAGTGACCCCATCAACATTCTCCTTGGTGGTGGGTGATACCCATAAATTACCCTACGACATTCCTAAATTCAATGGAGACCCTAGAAGACCCATCAGCATGTTATGACTTATCATTTGTGGTGTTCATGAAGACTCTAAAATGGTATTATTTGACTACAACTTCCAACATATGTACTTCTTGGTCAAATTGCCAGTGGTACATTGAACTACCATGAGCTTCATTTGATAATTTCACCGCCTTAGCCACTACCTTTTTAACACACTTCGAGTTACCCATACGATATGAAACTGGAATGGAACTGCTGAACAATTTTAAATAGACAACTACTACTCCCATCATAGATCATATTCATGACTGGCATCGTCGTCGTATAATGGTCAAAACATTTTTTCCTGATCAAATCTTCTCTGTGTGGTTTATTAAGTCCTTACTACCATCTATCACTGAAGATGTAGATAAAGGTGGCATCATCATTGAAAATTAGGTCATTTCTCGTGCCCAATACGATTTGATTTACACTCAGTCTGGCACACTCTATGAGAAAATTCCTAACGCGCCGCGATCAAATTTTATTGTTCCTCCTCCATCTAGTAAGGACTCTCATGCAGGTGATGGTATGATAGGTTCTGTAAACACTCACAAATCTACTGCATTTGATCCTGCACCTTCTTCCGAAATTCATGCCATGTTATCAGACAAAGGCAAAAGTGATAAGCAACCAGGAAGTAAGAAAAAAGGGGAAGGGAACAAAAATAAAAATTCAACCCCGCAAGAGAGATCATCTGATCAACAATATGGAAACAATATAAAGCCTCATTACCCTTGCTTGATATGTAATGAGGAGCACCTTGTTCGAGATTTTCCTCACCGCATCGAAGTCTCAAAATTTCTTAAGACCTCTACTGCATCTATTGCGTTGAAAACTCCTTTTCTGAATCCAAATAGAAACATGGTTGCTATGGATCCCGCTTCTAGTTCCCAAGTTATTATGCTATCTATCACAAAGCCAAAAACTAATGTTTTAGTGTCTACGTGAAATAAATATTACCGTAGTTAGGCTACTAATCAACCTAATACCTTGACCATGAATCCGTCCTGTTAGGTCTCTGTAGTTTGCAAGATTGGCAAGAACAAACATTGCAGAGCCTACATCAAAACCACTTTGGAATCCTAGGATCTAGCCCTCCTGGATTCAGAGAGGGATCTCTCTATATAAGTGTTTTCAAAGATATTTATTTAAAGCTTATGATTTGATATTAGGCTAGTTATGAAGCACAAGGTTTTTGTTTGTTTTTGGTTGGGCGGATATCATCAAAATGAAGGAAGTCTTTTGAAGGGTAAAGGTGTGAGCAGGTTGACAGAATGGTTTAGCTGATAGGATAGGTAAGAAACAATATTAATCCATTAGGCTATGGAGACACAAAAGGATTTAATTGCACAACAAGTTTCAAGTATAGTCTATGGGGCAAGTCATCTATATCAAAGGACCTTTTAAGATTGAGTTATGGTATGAAACATCAAAAGTGAGTGAAAGAAGCAAACATATATGAAAACAAAGGGAATCTTAAGATCAAGTAAGGAATTTTAACCTAGCCTGCTTTCAACATATTCAGAGGAAAACATTCAAGATAAAACAAAGAATAGCCTAAGATCAAGTAAGGACTTTCAACCTAGCCTTCTTCCAGCATATTCTCAAGAGAAAACAATTAAAACAAAGAATAGCTTAAGATCAAATAAGGACCTTTAACCTAGTCTTCTTTTAGCATATTCTCAAAGAAAACATTCAAGATGAACATAAAAATTAGCCTAAGATCAGGTAAGAACTTTGAATCTAACCTGCTTTTTGCATACTCTTAGGGAAAATTTCAAAGACAATATCCCAAGTTATACTCAGGAAACATGGGCTCACCAAAAATTTACTGGTTATACTCTATTGAATTATCCTTAAAACACAATTAGAAGAAAACATTAAGATAAATATTATCAGTGATATTTAGGGTACTTTACAGTAAATCCTAATCTATATTTGTTGTTATTTATCAGAGAAAGTGGACAGTATGGAAAAAAATATAAAAATGACAATTATAGTAAGAAAAAATCACCATTGACATAGACCAGGATCCCATAAATCAGCTTTTATATTTGATGTACAAACCAGTTACAATATTTAAGTCGAGTGGGTCTTTTACAGCTTCAAAACTCTCTTCTCAACCTATCTTTCTTCAATTATAAAACAGAGCTTCAGCAGCCTCAATAGATATTTAAATTCAATCAGTATTCAACCAACAATAATAATGAACTCCTCATATGAGATTTATAGGTGAATTGAGGAGGTGGAGTGAAAGAAAGGGTTATTTATTTAATTAATACAAATTAATTGCTTCTTTGCCTTTGGGAGGCCTAAGGGAGAAGATATCAGATGTTTTAACTCTGTTTTAATTAATTTTATAGTAACTTCATCAACTTTAGTCACTTTTGTTGACTTTGGAGGCTTTTGGTAGGCTGGAAATTACTTATGAGCTCTCTTTGGCAAATATCTCTGACTGTGCATTCAATTTGTATTATTTTGAGGAAATAGGCCTGTAGGTGGCATTTCTGAGGATTAATTGCCTCATTGATGTGGAATTTGGAGGATATCTTTGTTGTTTTGTGTTGATTTGGTACTTTGAACTTCAATTAGGCCTTTGATTTTGATTTTGGGCCTTTATAATCATCTTCGAGCTTTAAACTGTGTCTTTAACCCTTAAATTGTGGATTAATATTTAAATCTTCATACTTTTCTTTAATCCTTTAATCTTCAATCTCCACTGTCATTTCCTTTTGTTGTTGTGGATAAGTGGCTTTAACGTGTGGGGGGTTTGATTTGAATAACCAATGTTTATGCAACATTGATTAAAAAACCTAGATTTTACACCCGAGAAGCTCCCTTTCTACGTTAATTAGGCTTCAGAGATGGTGTCCTTAGGCCCTGTCCCTTTATGTATTGTGGGAAGGGTTTCTGCTTCAAAAAATGCCATCAAACCCTGCATAAAATAAACAAAAATGGTTAAAAAACCCTGTTGTATTGGATAAACTGCTTGCAAAGGCTGGCGGAGGGTGAGAGGAGCAGTAAGGAGGGAAAAAACATGCAAGAGGAGGTTCCATGGAGGAAGCCTGTGAAAAATGGATTTAAATGTGAATTTGGGTGCACAA
Organism: Pinus albicaulis; assembly: GCA_034641835.2. Classification (NCBI taxonomy): domain Eukaryota; kingdom Viridiplantae; phylum Streptophyta; class Pinopsida; order Pinales; family Pinaceae; genus Pinus; species Pinus albicaulis. The sequence continues at coordinate 1,331,412,377 of CM076579.1, forward strand.
TATGGATTGGTGGTTTTGGAAAACCGTCGGCGGTTTTCGCGCAACATCCAAGAGGTAAACGGTTTTGCGTATTTTGAATGCGATACCATACAGGGCGCGACACCTATCCCTTATGAAACCAGGGGTTTCGCGTGGATTTGGGTGGTTAAACCTCGACACGAAAAATTGCACGAAATAGAATGTAGGCCGTTGGATCTGGGGGTGCAGATCCAACAGCTACAGTCGAGCGCGACAGATGGAAGGTGCTCGAGCGAGGATGTAGTGGGAGCTAGGTGTGAAGAGGGGATTGGGGATAGTTTCATGGGTGGAAGGTAGGGTCTGAATGAGGTTAGCTATTTTTTTTGGTAGCGGGTTTGGTTGATCGACAGGGTTAATCTATAGATTTAATGAGGGCCATCAGATGAGAGGGATTAACGGCTGAGATATGTTTGCGGGGATGAATGAAAAGGGACGTTTAGGTGATCGAAGCATGAGAGGGGGGTGTGATGACCGTCAGATCGATGAGACTGACGGTCATGATCACCCAAGGGAAAAATATAGTGTGGAGAAAAAAGGCAAGAAAAGGGTTGAAGGGAAGGCGAGGAAAGGTAGGGTGATTTAGCGCCGTTGGATCGGACAGATCTACGGCTAGGATTGATGCGGGATTTTCCAAGTAGGGTGGGGAAAATACAAAGCGAAATTCATTTCACAAGGGGCATAGGGGTAAATAAAGGGTGAGGGAAGGCACTGGGAAGTGGTCCCATGGGGAGATAAGGTGACCGGGAGTGGATAAAAAGGGGCTAGCAGCTAAGGATCTAGCGCTAGGTTATGGACGATGGGTCATATGACAGAGAAAGAGCTGGGGGCTAAGCCAAAAGGGGCTAAAAACCCAATGTCTTAATATGAGCGGAAAAAGGCCTAAATGAGGCTTTTTGGGGTGTTTTTTAGTGTTTTTTAGGGTTCCGATAGGAAAAAAAGGATGATTTAAACCATAAAAAAGGATTTTTATAAGTTTAAAATGGATTTTTGAAGGCTTTTCAGGAAAATTAAGGGTAAATGAGAAGGAAAAAATGGGGTTTTCAGAGGAAAATGGAGGATAAATAAAAGGGAAAAATGAATGAAATAGGTTTAGAAAATGATGGAAAATGGCCTAAATAACAGTCTCTTTTGATATCAGCAGGGTTACTTGGTGGATTTTTTGAATGGAATAGCAGTGAAGATTACTCTTAAGTTAGAAATCACTAGAAGGCTTCAAGAATGAGAAATTTTCTACGAAAATAATCTCTTGAAGGCTCAAGACCTGTTTTAGCCATCATTTGCTGTGACAAAATTTACTGATGGCTAACAGTGGCTCCAATTGGGGATGGCAGCTCCTTGTAGGTATCAAGAACTTCAAAAATTGATCTCTAGAATGTAGACCTATGCCTTTATCCGTTGAAAACCTTTTCTTCCTTGATTATGCTTCTTAAAAAGATAATCAGTACTTTGTATCAACAAACAAATTTATCCCAAACATTCTACCTACACAGCCTGCTTTCCTAACATTTTTTCTCCATAAGGTGCACTTGGACTTGCAAACCTTTGACATCAACATTTCATTCTTTTATAGAAAGTAGAAAGCTAATCTAAATCTACCCTTATTTCTTCCATGAGTTCAGTTTAAACAGTTGAACTCATTAATTCTCTACCTAAGCTACTATCTTCCAGGATTAAACTGTCTGACAGATTTTTATTATCTATATTCTAAAATGTAAATTTAAATACAAAAAAACCAAGATTAAGTTGTTTGATTTTCTGTAAGACTATGGCATAAAAACAAGTTGCACATAGACTGAAATTTTTACAGAAATTTAAAACAAAATTTTGAAGGCTTAAGATCTGAAAATTACAAGCATCCTTCATTCTTCTTATGACTCAGATTTTGATCTATTTAGAGTCATCCTTTCTTTTGATTCTTTGGTCCAAGTTTTCAGTGTATTAGAACCATTCTTTTTCTTTTTCTTTGGCTCAAATTTTGTTCTGATTAGAGCCATTTCTTTCTATCCTAACCTAATCTACTGATAAGCCAATATTAAACATTTTGGAAAATATTCTTCACTAACCTATCAGCAGTAAATTTAAATCTATCTAGGCATGATTAGGCTGTATGACTAAATAGCATTTCTCTTCTCAGGTAGTGGCATTTAAACTTGCACACTTTCAGATTTTTCCTTTCTTTTTTGGTATGGGGATGTACCTTTCTTCTTTTATATCTGTCCTCTTTTTCTCTTTTTCTATTTTTTGTATTTTTTCTTTTTTCAAATTAAAAAACAATGTTATATACAATGAACAAAAAGCTTTGAAACTAAAATATCAATTAACAGAAATAATGTTTGAGAACCCTGCCATTGACAGGACCTCCAAAATATTCAGCTCCATCCAATTCTTGCAGAAAGAATGCATTTTTTCCAATAGAGGATTGAATAAGATAAGGGCCTTGCCATAAGTTATCAAATTTTCCATGTTTTCCCTTATCTTCTCTCCTTGAATCTAATTTTAGTACTTTGTCACCAATTTTAAAGTCACTTGCCTTGGTTATTTTTTCAAACAACTTCTTGATGTTTTCTTGTACTTGCTATGCTCTGATGTATACTTCTTCCCTAGTTTGTTGTAGATGTATAGGCTAGTGTATTCTTCATGTCATATCATCGTCTTCAGACTGTACTTCTTGGATCAGCTTCATGACTGGCACTCCTAAACTGGTTGGAAAAATTGCATCAGTTCCATAAACTAGCTGGTAAGGAGATATCCCAATTGAATTTTTAACTGTCAATCTGTCTACCCATAATGCATGTACTAGCTTACTGTGCCATGATTTCTTGTTATCTTCCAATAACTTATTGATAATGTTCACCAAAATTTTATTTGAGGATTCTGCAAAACCATTACCTTGAGGGTAATAAGCTGTAGAATGACCCAATATAATCAGATATTTATGACATAAATCCACCATCTTTTTAGATCCAAATTCAACAACATTGTCGGTTATGATCTTTCTAGGACACCCAAATCTAGACAGTATATGGTTTTGAAGGAATGAAATGATAAATGAGTCTGTGGCATTCCTAGACGGGATGGCTTCTATCCATTTTGTAAAATAGCCTGTTGTTGTGAGGATCCATCTCTATTGGGCAGATGAGGTAGGATGGATTTCCCTGATGAATTATAGACCCCACTGCTGAAAAGGAGCTTCAACAGTGATTGGTTGCAGAGGTAAGGGAAGCAGCTTTATTTTTCCTTAAAAAATTTGGCATTTGTGACAGGAAGCAATCATTTTGTGGACATCTTGAAAGAGAGTGGGCCAGTAATAGCCAGCACTAAGGATTTTGTTAGCGATTGACTTCCAGTAGAGGTGGACTCCACATTCTCCTTCATGAAACTCATGCTTGATCTTATATGCATCATTCTCAGGAAAACATTTAAGCAATAATCCATTAGAATTTTTCCAATATAAACATTTATCCAAAATGCAGTAATTTACAACTTTCAACTTTAAGAATCTTGCCTTTGTTTTAGACAAACCAAGAGGAACATTAAGATTGAGAAAAACATACAAAATGTCAGCATACCAAGATGAATTCAGAAAATGATCTTCAATAATTTGAGTTATCAACTCCTTCTGTTTATCTAATGCATTAAACATGTTTATATCAAGAGCTTGAAAGTTGGATTCAACCATAAGTTTTGCTAGACCTTGAACTTTTATGAGCTTAGTGGGCTTGATTTCTAAGTCATATTCTAAAATTACAATAATCCACTTTCCTCTTTTTCCATCTGGATCTTGGGTCAATATGTATTTCACAACTGAATGAGGCACAAATGCTATGATGTGGGAATGTAAAATATAAACTCTGGAGTCTTTTAAGGCTTTGACCAAATAAAAGGTTTGTTTTTCCATTATGTTGTACTTCAAAGGTGCATATCTTAATGCCTTGCTGAAAAATGAAATTGGCTTCTCTTGTCCCTTCAATTTTTTTTGTAATAGGATAGCAGCTACTGTGTGTTCTGATACAAACGAAAAAATGAAGAAATCTTTTGTAAAATCAGGACTGATAAGAACTGGTGTTTTGGTAAGTGATTTTTTTACTAGCTCAAATGATTTATTTTCTTCTAAGGTCCATTTAAATCCTTCTTCTCTTTTAAGCATATTGTCATGTTTCTAAGGAGTTCAGCTAAATTGGGTATGAACCTTCTCAAGAAATTAATCTTCCCAATGAAAGATTGAAGTTCCTTGATGTTTTTGGGATGGCTGATTTGCAATATACCATTGATCCTCTTTGGGTCTATCCTTATTTCCTCTTTAGATATGATATGTCTAAGAAGTTTACCTTCTCAGAGGCCAAACAATGTTTTCTTTGGATTTAAGGACAACCCATATTTTCTGCATTTCTCAAAGACTTTTCTCAAGTGTATTAGTTTTTTTTCATCTGTTATAGAATAGACAGTGATATCATCTAAGTAAATCACTATGAAGTAACCTATTTCCTCTGAGAATGCTATATCCATGGCTCTCTGAAATGTGGCACCAACATTCATTAAACCAAAGGGCATTTTCAAATACATGAAAGTACCCAAAGGAGTAGTAAAGGTTGTCTTAAGTTGATCATCGGGATGTACCAATATTTGATTGTAACCTGAGAAGCCATCTAGCAAAGAAATTGTTTTCGAACCAACTACCCTTTGCAAGATATGATCCATTTTGGGCAAGGGGTTATTGTCCTTTAATGAGACTTTGTTTAAGTTTCTAAAGTCAATGCAATTCCTTATTTCTCATGTTTTCTTCCTAAAAAATACAATATTAGACACCAACTCTGAGTATCTAACAGGGACTATAATTCTAGCATCATTAATTTTCCTAATTTCTTTCTCTACCAAAGGTAATTGAACAGGGTTGATTCTGCGCAATTTTTATTTAAAATGCTTCTGGTTTTCTTTGAGGGGTATCTTATGTTGGATTATCTCTATATCATATGATTTTAGATCTTCATAACTCCATGCAAATACATCAGAAAATTCTTTAAACAATTCAATGTATTTCAGTTTAATGTGAGCTGGCAGTGTTTTAAATAGTTTGATCATTTTGGGCTTTTCCTCACTGCCTATGTTGCATTCTTCCACTTCAGATTTAGTAGGTTCTAGTTTTGGCCTTTTGGAAACATCATTAAAGTCAAACAATTCTTCTAATGGGACCAGTCCTTTTGGAAATCTTTGATCTTTAGATTGCAGCACTTCCAGGTCTTCATTTTCTAAATCTATGCTATTTTCTATTGTATGTTTGGGTTGATGGGTTAATAGATTTATTTCAACAATCTCAGGAGACTTTTCTTCATCAAAAAGTGGATTTTCTTCAGTAGGATAGTCTTGTTCATAATCTAAATCTGAGTTTGGTATTTCAAATTCATTTTTGGACTATAGGAAGTCTTCTATTTGTTTATCTCCATCAAAAACTTGCCAGTATTTTTTATTATTTGGGAAAGCTGGTCTATATTTGACTTGGGTGGTGCATTGCTTGGTTTCATAAGGTGTTAGACAAGTTATAGCAGCAAAGGCTAATCCATTAGCAAGAATTTTTTGATTCCTTGGGACAAAGGTAAGTTCAAATTCAACAAAGGTTTTCAACAAGTCCATGACATCAACTCTATAGGCTCTAAGTCTGGGATGTTTAGAAGTGTATTCCCCATTTACTTGCCTAATTATCAATTCTAAATCCCCATGTACTGTCATTCTTTTGGCCCCTAATTTTTTCAATAAGTGCATGCCTAAAAGGAGAGCTTCATACTCTGCTATGTTGTTTGTACATTGGAATTTTAATCTATAGGAATGACCCTCAGTATGATTGTTTTCAGTGTTATGCACCCATATGCCTACTCCTGCACCATTTTTAGAACAAGACCCATCAAAACTCATACTCCAAAGAGGACTATTTTCAGAGTTATCATAAATTTCCTCTCTGTCTTGTTTATTACAGCTGTCACTGTATTGTTCCTGTAGGTCTACACCATGTTGAATTTTGTTTTTTTCCTCAGGGTTTTCAGTGTTTTGAGGATTTTTTCTTTGATTTCTATGATTGGTACTATGTTTATGACTGTTTTGATGCTTAAGATCTGAGACTTGTTTGCTATGAGTTTCTGAATTAGCAGATTGTTCTTTAGTTTTCTCCTTGTTTTCCTCTTTATCTATGGATGCCACTATGTTAGGGGATGGAGTGGCCACTGTCTTGGTTGATGTTTCATTTACTAACTCTTGCTCATTAGGAATCTAATCATTATAAAGAATGAATGAGTCAAGATTAGTATGTATAGAATAGAGAGGGAAGTTTTCTAGTCTTTCTTGACTACTCACCATATATTTCATGTGTGTTTCCTTATAGAGTCTTCTAGGTTGACTGAAGACAGGGATGGTGGCATAAGTCATATCCATTTGCATAGTACCTTGCAACTTAGCACCCCAATATCTTGAAAGAAGCACGCCATATTTAGGGGGCACATCAGCCACTACCACATCCATCACTAGGCATTTGGCTGGGATCTGGGTCAAGTTTACACAAAGATCTCTGATCAGGCCTAAGCATTTTACTCTACTAGCGTCAAAAGAATATAAATCTTTATATGGTTTGGTTATCTCAAGGCCTAATCTCTCCATGATTACTTTGGGCATGAGGTTATGTGAAGCCCCTGAATCATGCATAGCATTGTGCAAAATCTTATCATAGATATTCAAACTGACATAGAATGGAGGGGTAGTTCCTTCTTGAAATTTTCCTTCAATCTTTGGACCAAACAAAAGCTCTAGTGTATCATCGTTTAAGTTAACAATGTCATGAACATATTTTATGTTAAAGGCTTTCAAAACTTGACCTCTATATAGATTTTGAGTGACTAATTCAGTGAGAGGGACAGAGATCTTGATTTTAGAAATTTCATTCTCTAGGCTAAAGGGAATCTAATTTTTTAAAATGTTTGTTTCAGCCTTGTTAGTCACTCCTTTGTCAGCAAAATCAACCTGTTGATTCCTACTATTTACAGCAGTTAAAATGGTTTTTTCAGGAGCATTAGCTGAAGTGCTAGTGCTTTTATGGTCACCACTCTATTTTACATTTATTTGGGTGTTTTTTCCCTTGTTTAGATCAGAACTTTCAGCCCCTATGATATGGTTTTATGTTGTCTTTTTGGAAGCATTTACATGGTTGTTTTTGGCTGAATTATCAGAGGTTTTATTCTTGGGAGTTTCTTGATTCTTTATACTTCTTAGGTCATATTTTTTTGGCGCTCCTATGATGGAATTTTCAAAATCTGGTTCATAGTATTCAGTTTTTGGTCTTCTGTCATCATAGCGTCTATATACACCTTGCTTTATTTCAATGAGGAAATCAGAATCCTCATTGCTTACTCCCAACATGTTTATGTTATCATCCTCTGTTTTTTCATTTGTTTCTTCATCCTCAATAATATAATTTTCTTGAAAAGGAGGTCTGATCTGTTGATCAGCATCTCTCTGTCTATTCTGAGGTTGATTTCTTCTAAAGTTCTGATTCTGGTTTTGGGATTGGTTTCTATTTTGAGGAGCTGGTTGGCTTTCTCTAGATTGAGCTCTCTCATATATGCTCATCCTCTTCATCATCTTTTCCATCATCCTTTCCAATTTTGAGTCAGATGTGGAAGGTGTAGCTTCATCCTTATAAGATACCCTCTTCTCAACCTTTATTCAGGCTCTCTTCTCAATCAGATTTGCTTCTACACCTAAGGCTCCCCTCTGCATATCTTCTAAAGTTAAGGGGTCCCTTTCTCTTAGCTAATAGGCCATTTCAAGATCAAATCCCTCAGGGAACTTGGCCAAATTTGAGCCTTGTGGAGGTTTTAACTCTGGGAGAAATGCATTATAAACACTATTGAATCTAGTGCAATAATTTTGAACACTTTCCCCAGGGTTTCTCTTGAGGTTTTTGTAAGATGAAAGTATTTGGAGAGGGTTCTTCCTCATTTCCCATTTTTTTATGAATTTTTGATGTAAAGAAGGGAGATCATTTATATTATTAGGAGTTAAACCCTTAAACCATTTCTTGGCCTCTCCTCCTAAACTTTGGGCAAAGATTCGCATCTTAATGGTCTCATCTTCTATTTCCATATAATCAAAGGCATCATTTACCTTGTCTACATGCTGTTGAGCAGTAATGGGTTCACTTCCAGTGAAATGGGGAATTTTGGACTGATAGTCCTGAGGAAAATTGACTAAGGGTAAATGAAGGAATAGAGGGGCATACCATGTTGCCATGATAGGAAGTTGTGGGATAAATGGGGGGGGTTACAAGTGGAGGGTTTATGAAAGGAGGGAGATGATGGAATGGAGTATTTTGAATAGTGGGTGTATGGATAATAGAAGTACTTGGACCAGTAAAAGACTGTTGAGCAGATATAGGATGAAAGAAACTAAAGTTATGAATGAAATGAAGATCAGGTGGAGTGGTTTCTCTACTAACAGTATGTTCACCACTATGTTGGGGCGAGTGTGGAGGCTAAAAATCTATCTGATCTATATCACTAAGTGACTTAGTTCTGGATGGGTTTCTTAAGTCAACTTGTGTATTTTACAGAGCAAAGAGATTTTTAGGGACAGAGTTAGCTCTATGAATTGGTTTGACAACAGTTGAAGTCTTGGATTTAGGGGATTTCCTAAGGATTCTTTCTGGATTATCAACTATCTCAGGAGGATTTGGGTGAGGATAGGCTCTAGTATAAATTCTTATAGAAGCCATTATGTGGTGTTTTGAGACCCAATGATGAGAAAATTTCAGCCAAGTATGACAGTCTTTTAAAGGCTAAATAATATTTTTCAAAGAAAACTTAATCCTCAAAGTCTTCTTAACTAAGTTTTCATGATGTTATGATAATTTTTTCCCAGTGGAGTCTTAGGAAAAACCAGTGGGGTTAGCAGGCCTACTAAATACCACTGGAGTCGCCAAGTGAAGGATTTTTACTTGTTTTGAAGGTTTGGTTGTTGTTCACCAACAACAATCAGTAATAACCAGTCTTTGTGACACTTGTTTCATTCAGAAATAGGGGTTAGTTGAGTTGTGAGGTTATCTATTACTCAATATTGATCCCTAGTATGGTCGCAACTATGTTAGGTCTCTATAGTTTGCAAGATTGGCAAGAACAAATGTTGCAGAGCCTACATCAAAACCACTTTGGAATCCTAAGATCTAGCTCTCCTGGATTTAGAGAGGGATCTCTCTATATAAGTGTTTTAAAATATATTTCTTTAAGGCTTATGATTTGATATTAGGCTAGTTATGAAGCACAAGGATTTTGTTTGTTTTTGGTTGGGTGGATATCATCAAAATGAAAGAATTCTTTTAAAGGGTAAAGGTGTGAGCAGGTTGACAGAATGGTTCAACTGATAGGATAGGTAAGAAACAGTATTAATCCATTGGGCTATGGAGTCACAAAAGTATTTAATTGCACAACAAGTTTCAAGTATGGTCTATGGGGCAAGTCATCTATATCAAAGGATATTTTAAGATTGAGTTATGGTATGAAACATCAAAAGTGAGTGAAAGAAGAAAACATATAAGAAAAAAAAGGGAAGCTTAAGATCAAGTAAGGACTTTTAACCTAGCCTGATTTCGGCATATTCAAAGGAAAAAATTCAAGATAAAACAAAGAATATCCTAAGATCAAGTAAGGACTTTCAACCTAGCCTGCTTTCAGCATATTCTCAAGGGAAAACAATTAAAACAGAGAATAGTTTAAGATCAAATAAAGACCTTTAACCTAGTCTGCTTTCAGCATATTCTCAAAGAAAACATTCAAGATGAGCATAAAAAGTAGCCTAAGATCAGGTAAGAACTTTGAACCTAGCCTTCTTTTGGCATACTCTTAGGGAAACTTTCAAAGAAAATATCTCAAGTTATACTCAGGAAACATGGGCTCACCAACAATTTACTGGTTATACTCTATTGAATTATCCTTAAAACACAATTAAGAGAAAACATTAAGATAAAGCTTATCAGTGAGATTTAGGGTACCTTAGAGTAAATCCTAATCTATATTTTTTGTTCTTTATCAAAGAAAGTGGAAAGTATGGAAAACAAGATAAAAATGACAATTATAGTAAGAAAAACATCACCATTGACATAGACCAGGATCCCATAAATCAGCTTGTATATTTGATGTTCAAACCAGTTACAATCTTCAAGTCTAGTGGGTCTTTTACAGCTTCAAAACTCTCTTCTTAGCCTATCTTTCTTCATTTACAAAACAGAGCTTCAACAACCTTAATAGCTATTTACATTCAATGAGTATTCAACCAACAATAATAATGAACTCCTCATATGATATTTATAGGTGAATTTGGGAGGTGGAGTGAAAGAAAGGGTTATTTTTTAAATTAATACAAAGTAATTGCTTCTCGGCCTTTGGGAGGCCTAAGGGAGAAGATATCAGATGTTTTAAGTTTGTTTTAATTAATTTTAAATTAACTTCATCAACTTTAGTCACTTTTTTTGACTTTAGAGGCTTTTGGTAGGCTGGAAATTACTTCTGAGCTGTCTTTGGCAAATATCTCTGACTGTGCATTCAATTTGTATTATTTTGAGGAAATAGGCCTGTAGGTGGAATTTCTGAGGATTAATTGCCTCACTGATGTGGCATTTGGAGGCTTTCTTTGTTGATTTGTGTTTATTTGGTACTTTGAACTTCAATTAGTCCTTTGATTTTGATTTTGGGCCTTTATAATCATATTCAGTCTTTAAACTGTGTCTTTAACCCTTAAACTGTAGATTAATATTTAAATCTTCATACTTTGCTTTAATCTTGTTAAAATTGGAAAAATAGGTCCAAACTCCGGGTTGTGCTACTTAGATGATGATCCCAATATTTTTATTGGATTCCTCTTTCGGAGAGGTGTAAGATTTATCTAAAGATCATCTTGATCGGATGAGCAGAACATGTACTTTGAATTTATTCCACTTATGTGCTAGGTTGGCCTAGAATAAAATATAGAATTAAATGTCTTAAAGGACGTGTCACACACCCCCAAATATTCCTATATATTGGAGAGAATTAGAGTTCATTTGACACACATTGTGTGGAGGAATTCTCTCTCTCTGGATACCGTTGGAGCTGCGTTATATATGGACTATTCTTTGTTTGGGTTGTTCTGGGGTGATGTGTGAGACGCTTGGCTAAATGACCTATTGGAGACTTCGCTGGTAGAAGAATCCTACTGATTGCCATAATGCCACCATTTATTATCTCTGTTTTGGATTTTCTTCTATCGATCTATTAATATGTTCTATCTTTTTCAGTATTGTGCCCTAATCTGAAATGGCATAGAACATGTTCAGAAACTTAACATGGTATGAGAGCCCAAGGTTAAGACAAAGCCCAACATGCTGTCCAACATGCTGTCGATATTTGTGGTCTTTGTTGAAAGACAAGAAGAGGAACTCGATTAAGACAAAGCAAAGGATAAGAGGTTGGGTTTAAGTCTCTTTATGAGTATTTGGATGCTAAACAAACCCTTGTAGAAGACGCTGCAATTCTGTACGGAAAATCTGAAGAAGGTCGCAGCCCTAGGTAAGGGCCAAAGTTTGTTTGGAAGGCTAGAAATAGCCTAAGAGTAGCCTCTAGGAATCTAAAGGCTGATGACATGTTGGAAGCTCATGATAAAAAGGATAGACATCTCTGTCTTGAGGTCATAGCTCGCAACAGATAACTCATTTCAGCAAGGAATCTAGCCGCATTAAATTCTGAAGTTTTGTTAGGGTGCAAAGAGTTGCTTTCATTGCTTCGATGATAGATTATGGCACACAGAGGATCATTGGTTGGAAAGACATCATCACGCTGTGTGTAAAAGCCAATTTTTTTTAATTCTCGAAAATTGCAGGGTGGGCAAGTAAGGAGTTGTCGTCATTTACAAGACAGCTATCTGAATTAATCCCTCATGCGGAAAACCTTCATGGTTTTTTTGGCTGCCGAAAAATTCTATCTCTGGCTGGACACCCGATCTTAGAGGTTGACTGCATCAGGCCCCAATCTAGTACTCAAACTGAAATGATAAGATCAATTCCGATGATCTTTGTCTCGCAAAACGGGTGCACGAATGAGTAATTTTGATTTTGAAGCGAGGTTAAACAAAAATCGTAATACTGTTCATCGGTCAAGATGATGATATCGTGGTACTCAAATCAGGACATTGGAGGACACATGAGAATAAATCGACAACAGAATACTTCTTGCGAAACGGAAACTACCATTACTAGCGATTGGATCCAATGGCTGCCTTCGAAAAATCACACAGCGCGGAGGTAAATTGGATTGATCAGAATGTCAATGCTAAAAAAACGGGAGTGTTCTTTCGTGGATTCTCTCCCATGCATTTCAATGAAAAATTATGGATCAATATTCACACCCACAGTGGTTTTTTGAGACGGAGCAATTCTTGGAGTAGTCGCTCATTAGTTCTTATTGACCGATGGAGAATGTGCTCAGCCAGGAAATCCCGTGAGTGTTGCCATCTTTTTCGTATGTCTATTATAAATTAGCAAGATGGGATGAACCATATGCATCGGGATTCATATGGCCGATTCACAGGGGACAACAAGAGTGGTTTCAATTCGAGCCTTGGATGGAATGATTACATGCTCATGACTTATTTCATTTCTCCAGAGATGGGTTATTTGGTGGATGTCACAAATGTTTTCAATGTTTTATTTCATGTTATCAAGGAGTCTCAAAACCGTTATTCAAAGGTTGCTTAAAAAGAAATTGGGATTGGCGTGAATTTATCACCTTAACAAGTCTCTTTGACCAAGATTCAGTGTACTTGGTGCAAGTCATAGTGGTCTTTTCTGCAGAGGTTCACATTTTAAAAGAGACCTCTATAATACAGGAGTGCATAGATCATGGAGTAGATTTTGTCTCTAAAAGAAAGAAAAAAATGAAGTTGAAATTTTTTTTGTAAACCAAGGAACCTTCACATGGAAGGTCGAGAACTCTTTAGTTTTTAAGAAGATCATGGAGACAAGGAAAATCTTCAGCAAATTCTTTCAGGCTGGTGGTTGTGAGCTACACATAGGTGTCTACAAGTCATTTGATACTCTATACATATACTTGGAAAGTGATCAATCTATTGGAACCGATCCTGATAAGAACTTTTGGGTCAGATATCAGATGGCGGTAATGAATCAAAACATTCTGAGAAAACTATCTAGAAGGAGTCATCCATATGTTCAAAGACTTGGAATAATACAATTCATGAAAGTCTCGGACGTGCTGGTTCCAGATGCAGGGTTCCTTACCTATGACAACTGTGTTTGTTTGCGAGATTATGGATTGTTGTCCCTGGTTTGAGTTTTCTGATCTTGAGTTCGAGCTCCTTGGAGGCAGTTTTCAGTCCACACGTAGGTGAGGATGGTCAAAGATCCTACTGGTGGTGAATACAAACAACGCTGTAGATTGCAGCCATAGATCCTAGCTGAAGTTGGTCACAAACTCAATGATTCCCAGATCTATGCATAAGCAAGACCACAATGATATTTAGAACGATGACATATTGTGTCATTTACGACATGTTTAGAAGTTGGACACTTTTATTTGAGCTAGACCTGCTTAACAGAAAGGTATCACATAATGTATGGAATGACATGAAGAAGGGTAAATTTTGTGTTTGGAATATCTGTATGATTGGTTCCTATATCTGGGAAATTTAGGAGACAAATTGCAAAGCTAAGATTCGAAGACTTGAAGCCCTAGATCAGTCAACTATTAACTGTAAATCTGAAATTGAGAAGCAGTGCTGGATGAGATGCTAGATGTAGGAGATGAAGCTCTTAAGAGCAAAATTATGAAAGAAGGAATCATGTTTGGATTCCTAGTTCTGTGAGTCACAGTAAAGAGGGCTATGTGAGGAAGCTCCAACAAATCTCCTCAGAATAACAGGACTTCTAACACAAGTTGAGGCTTGTTGATATATTCTCCCTATTGGACAGTGACATAGAGATACACCTATGTAGCAGTAAGCATATTACAGTAGCAGTCTCACATTGGAGTGTAATGGTAAAATGTGTTTCTGCAGCGTTCAGACACATTTTTGGAATTCTTTAGCAAAAGAATGTGGTCTTGGATGGTTTGACTATGGGAGAATAAAACTCCCTTCCAAGCTGGTGTTTGAGATGCCCTCATTTAAAAATAGATGTTTTTCTCTCGAGAGAGAAGCTGGCATTAAGAGGGAGAATAAATATCTATATATACTCCTGAGCTAATATCATTTTTGGACGAAAGAAGATCCTGATGGCTCAAAGACATATGGATTCAGAGGGGGGAATTCTGCAAGAAAACCAAGAAGCCATATAAATACCAGGGGTATCTAGCTGCCATGTGTACAATTGAAGCCTGGATCATTTGCAGAAACTGAAAAGCATCAAAGTCTACATAGATGCGAGAATGATGTTTGGGATATGGTCACTAGAACAAAGCTGTTGTCACCGTGATATAAGATCAAGCATGAATTTAATGGAAAATTGTGTTGCCTGGGTCTTCTCTAGGAAGGCACTGATTATTATTGCACCAATAATCTATTATTTCCCTTGCTGCTACGCAAGGATGGAATCTTCATTAGATGGATGTGAAGACTACCTTTTTGGCATGATGCGATAAAGGAAGAGGTGTATGTAGAGAAACCTCTGGGGTTCGAAGTCCAGGATCGGGACACCCATGTCTGCAGGTTGAAGAAAGCCCTCTATGGGCTAAAGCAAGCACCTAGAGCTTGGTACGAGAGGATATATAACTACCTGATGAAGTTGGGCTTCACTCGTACTAATGATGATCCAAACCTTTACATCAAAGTTGATATAAAGAAGCCTCTCATTCTGGTGTTGTATATGGACGACCTCTTCCTGACAGATGCTGACCCTCTCATTCATCGGTGCAAGAGGGAGCTCGTTGCTGAGTTCGAGATGAAGGACCTAGGACTGATGCATTACTTCCTAGGCTTGTAGGTCTGGAAGAGACATGGCTATATTTTCTTTTCTCAAGGAAAATACATTGTGAAGCTTTTGGTATGCTGGACTGTAAGTCTGTGTCGACACCGATGGAGCTTAACTTTAATAAATTGAGTAGCAGCACTGTTGGGTCCGTGATAGAAAATACTACTAAGTATCATCAACTCGTAGGGGCTCTGATGTTCTTACTGAACACTCGTCCGAACGTATGTTGTGTAGTTAACACCTTGAGTCAACACATGGTTGATCATAACATTCACTGGGTTGGTGCCAAGAAACTCTTGAGATATCTCTATGGCACGATAGATCATGGGCTGAGATACACTGCCGAGAGCATAGATATACTAATGCCGATTGGGCTGGCAGTTTGGTGGATCATAAGAGCACATATAGATGCTACTTTACAAGTAGATCTACTTTAGGCAAGAAACGAAAGATGGTAGCCTTGAGCACCACTGAGGTCGAATACATTGCAGCATGTATGACCCATTGTGAAGTCACTTAGTTGCAAAATCTCTTCAGTGAGTTGTTCGAACATGTGCTAGATGCCACCATTATCCTTTGTGATAACCAGAGGGGGATTCATTTGTCATAGAATCCCAGGTTCCACGATCGATTCAATAATATTGATATTAGGTACCATTTCATCCGGGATATGGTACAACGAGGCGCCATAAGGCTCGATCATATAGGAACTGATGAGAAGGTCGCGGATATTCTCACTAAGCCCCCGCGGAAGGTCAAGTTCCTAACCTTCTGTGAGAGACTTGGTATCATGGAACGACCCTATGATGTGGGTCCTGTTGGACGATGAGCTCGAGGAGCTCTGGGGGGTTTTGGGGATAGCTTCTCGAAGCTATGAGAAACCACAAGGCTAGGCTTGCTAAACCTTGTTGGTGTGCTTGGACCCCACTGTTGTGATTATTGAGTTGGTTCACCTCTCATTATCTGTGCCCCATATGCATCCTACCCATTGAGTTCAGGTCTCATGGGAAGTACCTCTCATTTGGCCAATGAGGTGGGAAAAGCTAGAGACTAGTAGCAAAGACTGATGGATGCATCAGAGATTTCTGTACTCTTTATCTAGGATGGTGAGGTCCAACCACTTGATCTGGGATCAAGTCTTGTGAGGTCTCAGACCTTCGCCTGACTTCAGGTCAGATGAACCAACTTCGGGTTGGTTGGATACTCTTTGTGAGTCTGATAGAGGTTTTGACCTCTAGGCTAAATATGTCAGCCAGGAATGATGTCTTTGTGACTTACCCACTTTTGTTCTGAAATAAAGAGGCTAGAAAATCAAGTTACGGTGGGATGACGCACGATGTTTGGATTGCACTTGTGGATGGAGTTCTCCCTAGTTAAGAGGGAGTGTTAAATTGGACAACTAGGTCCAAACTCTGGGTTGTGCTGCTCAGATGACGATCCCAATATTTTTATTGGATTCATCTTTCAGAGAGGTGTAAGATTGATCTAAATATCATGTTGATCGAATGTGCAGAACATGTACTTTGAATTTATTCCACTTATGTGCTAGGTCGGCCTAGAATAAAATATAGACTTAAATGTCTTAAAGGACATGTCACACACCCCCAAATATTCCTATATATTGGAGAGACTTAGAGTTCATTTGACACACATTGTGTGGAGGAATTCTCTATCTCTGGATAGCGTTGGAGCTGCATTATATATGGAATATTCTTTGTTTGGGTTGTTCTGGGGTGATGTGTGACACGCTTGGCTGAATGACCTATTGGAGACTTTGCTGGTAGAAGCATCTTGTTGATCGCCGTAACGCCACCATTTATTATCTATTTTTTGGCTTGTCTTCTATCGATCTATTAATATGTTCTATCCTCTTCAGTATTGTGCCTTAATCTAAAATGGCATAGAACATGTTTAGAAACTTAACAAATCCTTTAACCTTCAATCTTCACTATCCTTTCCTTTTGTTGTTGTGGACAGGTGGCTTTAACGCACGGGAGGTTTGATTTGAATAACCAATGTTATGCAACATTGATTAAAAAACCTAGATTTTACACCCGAGAAGCTGCCTTTCTACGTTAATTAGGCTTCAGAGATGGTCTCCTTTGGCCCTGTCCCTTTATGGACTGTGGGAAGGGTTTTCGCTTTAAAAACCGCCATCAAACCCTGCATAAAACAAACAAAAAACATTACAAAACCCTGCGGTATTGGATAAAGTGCTTGTAGAGGCTGGCGGAGGGCGGGAGGAGCAGTAAGGAGGGAAAACAACATGTAAGAGGAGGTTCCATGGAGGAAACCTGCGAAAACCAGATTTAAATGTGAATTTGGGCGCGTAATATGGATTGGTGGTTTCAGAAAACCGTCGGCGGTTTTCACACAACATCCAAGTGATAAACGATTTTGTGAATTTTGAACACGATACCATACAAGGCATGACACCTGTCCCTTATGAAACCAACGGTTTCGCATGGATTTGGGTGGTTAAACCCCAACATGAAAAATTGTGCGAAATAGAACGTAGGCCATTGGATCTGGGGGTGCACATCCAATGGCTACAGGGGAGCATGACAAATGGAAGGTGATCGAGTGAGGATGTAGTGGGAGCTAGGTGTCAAGAGGGGATTGGGGGATATTTTCATGGGTGGAAGGTAGGGCCCGACTGACATTGAATATTTTTTTTGGTAGCGGGTTTGGTTGATCAGCGGGGTTAGTCTGTAGATTTAATGAGGGTTGTCAGATGAGAGGGATTAACGACTGAGATATTTTTGTGGGGATGAATGAAAAGGGACGGCCAGGTGATTGAAGGATGAGAGGGGAGGTGTGATGACTGTCAAATCGATGAGATCAATGGTCATGATCGCCCAAGGGAGAAATATAGTGCGGAGAAAAAAGGCAAGAAAAGGGCTGGAGGGAAGGCGAGGAAAGGTAGGGTGATTTAGCGTCATTGGATCGGACAGATCTACGACCAGTATTGATGTGGGATTTTCCAATTAGGGTAGGGGGAATACAAAGGGAAATTCATTTCACAACGGGCATGGGGATAAATAAAGGGTAAGGGAAGGCACTGGGAAGTGGTCCCGTGGGGAGATAAGGTGACCAAGAGTAGAGGAAAATGGGCTAGTGGCTAAGGATCTAGCGCTAGGTTATGGATGATGGGTCATATGATAGAGAAAGAGGCTAAGCCAAAAATGGCTAAAAACCCAAAGTTTTAATATGAGCGGAAAAAGGCCTAAATGAGGCTTTTTGAGGTGTTTTTTAGTGTTTTTTAAGGTTCTGATAGGAAAAAAAGGATGATTTAAACCATAAAAAGGGATTTTTATAAGTTTAAAAGGGATTTTTGAAGGTTTTTCAGGAAAATGAATGGTAAATGAGAAGGAAAAAAGGGGATTTTCAGAGGAAAATGGAGGATAAATAAAAGGGAAAAATAAATGAAATAGGTTTAGAAAATGATGGAAAATGGCCTAAATAACAGTGTCTTTTGATATCAATAGGGTTACTTGGTGGATTTTTTGAATGGAACAGCAGTGAAGATTACTCTTAAGTTAGAAAGCACCAGAAGGCTTCAAGAATGATAAATTTTCTATGAAAATAATCTCTTGAAGGCTCAAGACCTGTTTTAGCCGTCATTTTCTGTGACAAAATTTACTGATGGCTAACACGTCTAGTGAATCTGTCCAATGAATTCCGCCAACTGCTATTCCAGATTTAACAATAAAGCCACCAAAGGGAGTCATCCACAAGTAGACATTCAATCCTCGATCATGTGCAGCTCAGAATTATAATATAGTTGAAGGTTTGGCTCAGTCACCTTTAGCTATGTCGATGCTTGAGGTACTTCAAAATTTTCCCTCCCATAAGTAGCCTTTTTTGTCAGCAATTGGTGGAATCAACCCGACATACATTAGGGGAATTTTGAGGTCTAAAATAGGCCTCCTAAGGAAAATGTACAATCAAAATTCACTTTATGAGAACCAATCACATTTTAGGGGATGACATCATCCCTAATGGTTGAGGTGGCGTTGCTTGAGTTAAAGGTACTTGTCACATTCTCAATGGTGGATCAATACTCATGGTTAGCCATGGTAGTGCTTTAAGTACTTTTAAAGCCAAAGTAAGGTACTCATAATAAATGTCATTTCACACTTTTTGAATAAAAATATATTATTGTCATTTCATATTTCTTGAAAGAAACAATGCACATCCCTATACATTTATTATATTATATTATTTTTATATAGTATATTAATTACATGTTATTATACAATTTAAATACTATAAATTTTAATTAATAGCATATAATATAATTAAGAATTTATAAATTTATATTTATATTTATATTTTAAGTTATTTAAGTACAAAGGACAAATGCATTAGTTGTTCAATGATAATGACTTTTTCTTGAAATCTCATTCTTATTTATAGTCACATCAATACAATTTTTTTTTAAATTTTTTTTTGGTACAACTTTTGAATTGAATTTAACTATGGTTACATGGATTGTGGTGCAAAAAGTGAATTGAAAATTCATAAATATTATTTTATTGGTTCAGCTATTATTTTATTATTTCCTTAGGAGGCCCATTTTAGACCTCAAAATTCCCCTAATGTTCCAATATTGTAGTCTTAAATCCTATGGGCTATGTGCCACAATTACCAGCTGAATTAGCATTCTCCATCCAAGTAAATGTTCTCAATCACCTCATTCATCATACTATTATTGATAAGGGATAATCTACTTGCATTATTTCTCTAAACTGCTGGAAGTCACTTGGCTCACCTCGCTTATCTCAATTGCCTACGACGTTGACAGATTTTGATGATCGTACATATAAGCCTTGTGGTATCATCAATAACTTGCATGTCGAACTAGGGGGGGAATTTGTAATTGTTGAAGTTGAGGTTGTTGACGGACCCCTTTACTACAACATTTTACTTGGAAGGCCATGGTTTTATGCTATGACTATGATCGTATCTACTTACTTTAGAATGATCACCTTCCCTCATAAATGCGTTATCACAGTCATAAATCAAATATCCTTCTTTCCCTATAATTCCCAGGTAGTTGGAAGAGTTCCATTAGTTCATGCAACCCAGATAGCACTTCAAAACATTGGTGTAGGGAACTTAAAGGATTCTTCCCTAATGAGCACCTTTGCATTACCACCATCTGTGATGTCGACAGAAATTGTAAGAATAGAGACATGTTGCATGATATATTCCACTTCATCTAACTTAAGGAAGAATACCAATGATTCTGAAGTTGTTATGCTGGATGAATTCTTGTCACGAAGCCCAATTGAGATGGCATAGCAATAAATTAATTTTTCTTAGGTGACGCATCATGATTCATCGTCGTTAATCGTTTGGGTCGATTTTTCATTAGATTTTGGTACTCCATCTGATCCTTTTTCATCCAGTTTCTTGGCTTATGAGAGCATTGTGGAATCCATGATGCCAGAAGAAGAACCATGGGAATATCGACATCATCGTTTCCATATTCACGATTACGAAGAAGATAATATTATTGAAATATATCACCCTTTGATCAATAATTTATTTTTGAATTCTATTCAAATTAACCCCATTGAATTCGAGAAAAATTTATCAAATATTGAAGAAACCATTTATATTGATATTTTGACCAAATCCGGTGCTGTAGAAAATATTGATGTCGGCGTATCTTGTTCTTCATCCGAACTCGAAACTTATCGCTCTCTTTTTCATAAATTCTGAGATACATTTGTTTGTTCTTATGAGGAAATACCAGGAATAGATACTAGTATCGTTGAACACACAATTAAAATGTACCTTGATGTCAAACTGGTACATCAACGCCATCGTCATGTTCATCCGAAGAAGGTTGATTCCATTAAAGCAGTTTTTGAAAAAAAATTGCGTGTCGGTTTCATTTACCCTGTTCCGCATACTAAATGGGTTTCCAACATTATTCCTCTCATGAAGAAACAAGGGACATTCATAGTGTGCATTGATTATCGATATTCCAATCTTTATTTTCCAAAAGACAACTATCCTACTCCCTTTATCGACTAGGTTATTAATGAATATGTCAAGTGTGAAATATTTTTGTTCATGTATGGATTCTCTGGTTACAATCAAATTAATATCCACCCAAAGGACCAATATAAGAAAACATTCATCTGTCCTTGGTGCACATTCTCTTATCATAAACTCCCATTTGGTTTAAATAATGATGGGGCCATATTTCAGAGAGCAATGAATTATGCTTTCAATGAAATCAAGCACATTGTTCAACCTTATATAGACGACTTACCCATGCATTCACAAAAATGGATTAATCACATGACACATTTGAGAGCTATATTTTTATGCTATGTATTAGTCATCAGTAATTTTAACTTGTTTTAGATGACTAAATGTTTTGTCCAAGGTTTCTAGAAACATAATTCAAGAATCATGTGAGTTATAGAAATCCCCTAGAAGAGAATTTTTTTCATTATCTCACCTCCTTATCAAATCATGGCCAATCTATCACCCGAACAAGACCAATTGTCCCTCACTCTCACTATGTTTTCCATCCCTGCCTATAAAACTTTGTCTCTGTCTACCTAAGCCCTCTACTTTCACACCTTGTTTCGCCAAGTAAACAAAACTTTTCTCCTTGATCACCAAGTGCCTCAAGCAATGGTGTTGTCAAAAATCCTTGTCTGAAAGCTCTTTGAAATAAAAGAAGATTTATATCTGTCTAGTATGGTGGTGCATAAGTGGAGTGTCAAAACCCTATATCTTCATTCAAAACCCTTATTCAAGCTTTCAGTAAAACTATTCTAAGACCTTACAAATGAGTCAATTAGGTTTTCACTAGGTCATGCACTATCATGATTCTCATTCCATTATATCCACAGGAATTCAAAGGTGAATTCAAGAGATAAAAAAATTAAGGTTTATCATTGTCTAAATATCACCAAAGAAACTCTAAAGACATCCTCCTGATCCCGCACTAGGTCTGCAAAAGAATAATATATCATATCTAAGAATTTCTACAGGAATGCCTTGTAATTTGATCTACAACAGAAAAAGGGCAAGGAAGGACACCTAAAGGAGTTCATAAAGGCATTTTCAGTTGATAAAAATGGTAAAAAAAGCTAAAATATACAGGAAATATCATGATCTCATGATAAGTATAGTAAAGTACTGTCCATAAAAAGGTTTGTGCAAATCCCAAAAAGTCAGTGGCACATAAACATCATTGCTCAAACAGTTAAAGAGATCATTGAAAGGATTTTTGGCCTCAAGCATGAAGCTGGTATAGGGACAAATTCCCTTTGCCTACATCCCTGCAAAGAGGACCAAAAATCTATCAGAAAATAATATGAGGTAACATAGGAAAGAAGGACCATCACAACAAAACACCGACAACCTAGAAGAAAGAAGTAAGTGTTTGTTTATTGGGAATTAAAAATGTATGACTGATTTTACCAAGTAATAGAGCAACACTTGGGTTACAAAGGCTAAATAAATCCTCAAACCCTCCAAATGATCATTGAAGGATTTTAGGCATGAGTGATGAGTTTAATTAAGTGTCTTTTTGAGAACTTTGAATGCAAACTTATTTGTTTTTCTGAACATCCCTAAAGGTTCAGAAGTTGGGAAACTGGACAGGTTGTTCATAGACAGTGACAAAGAAACCTCCTTCATCAACAAAAGATGGTTTCAAGAGTTTTCCAACTATTTTCTAAATTTGGAAAACAAGCTTCAACTCCACTACATCAAGGGTAAGATCAGATGTCGAAAAGATCTAAGGAGAGAGATTATGGGCACTATATGCCACTTCACTGAAGGAGACAAAAGATCACTTCAAAGGTCTGATTTCTCACAAGAAACAGTCAAGGGCATATTCAAAATATCTAAAGGAGGTGAACATGCTTTCCAAATTACCCTAACAAATGATCATGAAAAGAAAAGGATCATCATTGAATAAATCAACTATCCAAGAGAAAAAAGAGACAATGGTAAAAGTGGCTTTAGAAGAAATTTAAAGACAGTGCCAAAAGAACGTTGACGAAAGGAAAAAATTGCAAAAGGAACATTAGAGAAGTTGGTTTTAAGTTTAAATTCTTTCAAAAAGGGTATAAAACACCACAAAGCAACATTTTCCCCCTCTTTTTCCCATTTGAAAGACACAATGAGGGTGTTTAGTTCCTTTTTCAGAGTCCTCAGGCAAAAATTTCAGTGTGTTTCACTCTTGTAGAAGTGTGTTGCACGCCTGTAGCCTCCTCCAGTGAAAATTTCCACTACACGCTACACACCTGTAGGGTTGTGTTGGGCTCCTGCAGTTTTTCCCGGTGTGCAGAAGGAGGGCCCGAATGTGTGCAGGACCACCCGAAGGCAGCGCTGCACTCCTGCCACTATTTTCAAACATTTTCTTGCACATTTTTAGACACACCACAACCTGTGCATCCTGGAAAACATCGCTCATCATCCAAAGGAAGGCACGATGGCTTGGCAGAGTTTCCCACCCTCGTGCAAGAAATTTTCCTAGGATACAGCCCAAGAAAAAAATTGTGTTCAAGCACATGGCATGTTTGTGTTGCGCTCCTGCTAGCGTGCAACCCTGCATGACTTCACATTCAAAGGTGCTCAAGCCACGCAGAGGTGTTGCGCTCCTACCAAAAGTGTGCAAGCCCTACACGACTTAACATTCAAAGGTGTACGAGCCACCCGGAGGTGCTACACTCCTTCCAGAGGCGTGAAATCCCTACACGAAATTGTGTT
Source organism: Pinus albicaulis (assembly GCA_034641835.2). Classification (NCBI taxonomy): domain Eukaryota; kingdom Viridiplantae; phylum Streptophyta; class Pinopsida; order Pinales; family Pinaceae; genus Pinus; species Pinus albicaulis. The sequence goes on from CM076579.1 coordinate 1,331,436,132, forward strand.
CAGGAGTGACCTGAGTCGCCCATAGATGATCCGCTCCTGCCTCAAAAGTGCAGCATTTCCCAAAAATGCGTTCAGAGGCGCCCAAATTTCCCGGAGAGCTCTGTGAAGCCTTTTTCTTGCTGTGAAGGAAATTTTAAAGAGGTATTTTCACTGTTATCACCTCTTCATGATTTTATGAATGATAAGGGCGCCAAGTAAATTCCAAATTTGTGTTAACGAAAGCATGAAGAAAACTTGAAAAGAAAACCTAACCTACTCTTTTCTAGTCTCCTAACCTTGTTTAAAATCTCAAAACCTCCTTAACCTCTTTACATATTATTTCACAAGCAAGAATCACTTCTATTTAAAGATTTTTGGGCAGGGTAGAGAAAAACACCATGTCTGAAGAAGAAAGTGTTGACCAAACTGAATAGACAAGACCAAGAAAGTAGCAGAATAAGGGAGGGAAGCCAAATAGGTTTGAACCTATAAGAACTAAAGAAATGATAGCCTCCCCTTCTATTCTTTATTTTTTCCAAGAGTTAGGGTGCTATGAGTTCTGTAACAAAGTGCAAGAGATCAAAATCCACCCTCAATTGACCAAGTTATTTGCCTTAATACTTCACAGGCATAAAGTACATCTAGCAAGGGTAAAATTTTAGTTGAACACCAGTGCCATCTTTAAGGCCATTGGAATACCTGGCATAGGAGAAAGGTGGTTTAAATAGAAGCATTTTGACTTAATCCATTATCATCCATTCTTAAAACCTAGTTGTCAAGCTGACTGTAAAACCATTTTTATTTTTTCTCATATGATAAAAATATATGCCCTCCTCATGAAGATTATCATGAAATATTTCACCTGTGAAGTTAGGTTCTCTAGAGTCTATTCCTATCATATTAGAATCCTCACGCATTTCACCAGAACCAAGCTACTGCACATGCCCTACTACCTTTACAAAAGCATTAAGAAAATGTCCTCCATCATGCAAAAAAGGCCTCCATCCCAACAAATGTCAAGCCTCTTTCACAATTCCCTCATCAAAGGAATCGTCTCATACCAACTAGAAAAACAAGACATTCCCTGGGAGGTTTTTATCGCCCATGATGATTTCACAACTCCACAACCCATCCCTCCACAAAGTATGTCGTCATCTTCTCAAAATCTTCCTCACACACCTCCATCACCCTCCCCTGACCTTGGGTCATCTTCTTCACATGAATCATTCCATCAAACAGACCCTCCTCATTTGCTTTCCTCTGAGAAATATGAACATGAAGAAAGCAGTGATGAACATGAAGAAAGAAGTGATGACATGAAGAAAAGAGTGATGATCATGACGAAAGCAGTGGTGATCATGATGAAAATAGTAAGGGAGAGAGTGATGATAATGAAGAAAATAGTGATAGAAATAATTATGAAGATGAAGAAATAAGTGAAGAAGAATAAGATGTCAAAGAGGGATATGGCCAAGAAGAGAATAGTGAAGGGAGTAACAAGGATGAGTATGTGGATGAAGAAGAAAACAAAGGTAAAAACATTGATGCAAGTGATGAGAAAATAAGTCAAGACAATGGTTCCCATGGTGAAAAGGATGACTCTAAAGACACACAATCAGAGACAGCTTTTTAAAAAGAAGACAATGAGCAAGAAAACATAGTTCAAACCATTGATTCCTATGATGAGCTAAAAAGTCAAAACAGTGGGTCTGAAAATGAAGAAAATGACACTAAGGGTACAAATGTAGACAGTGGAGAGGAGACATATGAAAGAAATGAAGAAAGAAAGAATGACAGTGACAAGAGTGGCAAAGGCAACCAAGAAACATGGTTTAAATTTGTTTTCAATAGGGAAGGGAATGGTGACAAAGGGCCAAGTAATGAAGAAAATAAGCAAGGAAATGAAGAGGAAATCAGTCAAATGAACTCATTTACTGAAGAATTGAATGATTCTCATAGTGATGAGAAGACCAATAAAGGTGCCCAAAGAAATGACCCTACAAACGGTGCTAATAGTGATATAAAGAATGATATTGACAATAAAGACAGTGGACCAAAAGATCAAAAGGAGGACAATCATGAAAGTAAAGAAATGACCAACATAGGTGCCTCTAACGGTGAAAAAATAGAGCATGGCAGTCTTGAAGGTCTTGGAAGCAAGGAAATATTGAGAGAGGTTAAGGATGCTTATCAAAAGGATAGCCAAGAGCAAGGCAAGAAGGACACTCACACAGAAATCATCCATGAAGAAGAAAACGGTCTCAAGGTACTTAGTGACCAAATTTTTCAAGTGAAACTTATGGCACCTTTCACCATCACTTATCAAAAGGGAAGGAGGCATGTGTTTGCTGCCTCCAAAAGGCAAGGGGCCATGCACTCCTCCTCAAAACCATTGAAGGACAAAGGTAAACAACCATTGAAGGGAAAAGTAAAAAAACCATTAAAGGACAAAGGAAAACAACAACTAAAGAAGGAAGAAGACAATCATGAGGAAGAAAGAGAATTTGAACTAATTCACATAGACATTGATGAGTAAAATGAAACAAGGATAGTCAATTCTCTTCTACAAGACCGGAATGCATAGATTAAAGACTTGGAGGCTAAGCTAGAAAGATCAAAGGATCTCATTCATTTCCTACAAATGCAGAACAAACAAATGAGTGGCTAGCTGGCCATCTATGGAGCAAGGGTGCTCAAATATAGGAAGGAGGCTCAAATATCACAAGTGCAGTTGGAGGAATACATGGGCACTTATGAGGAAAATAGTGATGAAGACGGGCAAGCTAGAAAGAGACCTAAGACTATGGGTCTTAGTAGAGCATTGGCAAATCAAAGAGAGGAAGAATCAGCCCAAGCACAAAAATTTCCCCTCACCGAACTCCTTGCCATGGAAATTGAGCATAACAGGGAAGCATGTATCACAAGATCCAACCTACATCTAGAGGCCAAACTGGAGAAGGCAAACAAATACTTGAGCTTGCAAAGGAGAATGTCTGAGCATTATAAATGGAGAAATCACTTTGCAAGGAGAAAAATCAAAACTACCCAAAATGAGGGCCCAGCACTAAATGATGAGAAAGACCAAGCTAGGATTGGTATTTTGGCTCAAGGTTCACTACAGGTCCCAAAGGACCCTTGAGACACCTTCATACCAAATTTGAGGAAAATTGAACAAGTTTTTGGTTTTTGCAAAATTTCAAGCCTAAGAATGCAACACCCACTGTGTTGCACTTTTTCCTAGGGAATATGCAGAGGGAGAAGCTTAAATTTTTGGATTCCCCATCATGAGAGGAGTATTCTCACCAAATTGCAGCTCAATTGGAGTTGTTTTGGTCCCCCTAAAGGGTCAAAAACACTCATTTTTTCACCTTTCTGCCCTCTTTTCTGAACAGGTGTTGTGCTCCTGGAAGCCTTGGCATTTTCTACTTTTTGGGAAACTTTCAGAGGTCATATTGAGGAAAAAAAGGTATATTTGGAAATTATACATCCACAGATTTCCAACAGGCCATCACGGAGTCTTTTCCGACATCGGGAAGGCCTCCAAAACTCTGTTGCAATAAGACCTTTTTTGGTGCTGCGCTCCTGGAAAATTTTCAAGTTTTTGAGACAGTATGTTGTGTTCCTATGTGTAACTGAGAAAATGTGCATTAGGAAAGTTTCATCATGTATGTCAGAGCCTAAAAGTCAATATTTTTGCTATTTTAGTTTGGAAAAGATATTTTGGAAGATATTTTGTGCCTTGGACCTTGTAGGGCCTCAAGGACAAGTCAGGAATTTTTTTTTGGCCAATAGGCTTCTAGATGCTCTAGTGAGTTCTCTTCCTCCTTGCTTGTTACATAAGCCATGAGGATTCATTGTAATCAATTGGGATTTGATGTGTTATAGAGAAATACATGGTTTATGAGCTTGGAGAAGATATTTGGTTTTATGAAGTGAATGAATGGCTTCTATGGCTTGATGTTGGAGAAGCTTGCTTGCAGGATTCCATAGCTTGATGAATGATGATGTTTTTATAACTTTTTAGTGTTTTATTGTCCTCATTTTGTTTCATTCTTCTTGTTTGTTGTAGATAAGAAAATTATAGGTTTAGATATGCTCATGGAAGCACCTCAAGCCTCCTGTTTGTTATAGTTTTTATGTTTTCTTATTTTAGTTCATCTTAAGGAATTCTTGACTGCTCCTTAGGCCCACTAAAACTTGTTCTTTGTTTCATGAATGATTAGTATGTTCTCTTATACATATGATTCATGGTATGCCCTTCTTATTTAAAGTTTTCAAAAACTTATTGTGAAGCTTTTCTATGGAATATTGATTGATTAGGTTAATACAAAGAGGTCTTGTTTCGATCTTGCCCTTTGGCCATGCTCATCAACTTGTTTCAGAGCTCTCGATAGTTTGATATATGTTGTTTAGGAGTTCCATCTCCATATATTGAGTTGTTTTTTTATCTTATGTGTTTTCGCAAAAAGCTAAAGGTGAATTTCTAAAGTTAGGAGTTCTAATGCTTCTATGTATCACCGGAATGTTCATCTTACATGTTTATCAGTTTGAGTATTATTCATAGAGATTAATAGTTTGCCCTACCTCACGATTTATTTCTTTTAGACTATATATGTTTAAGACCTCTTAGTTTTTCCCAAACGTAATGTTCACCTCATACATCACCTAAAGGATCCATTAACCTTACTAAATAGGCCTTGTAATACACTCAATTTCATCATTTAGACACCCTTGACTTCATCTGACCCCATATCCCTATTGATTTAACAGCCTCTCATTCCACCTGTCCTACTTAGTCATCTTACCCCAACCCAAAACAAACAAAAAAATTACACTTAACAACTGGCCTAAAATAAATCATCCGAAGCGAACAAGTTCACATCCTTTGCACAATAGAGAGAGCCCTTTCTGAGTCCAATAAGGCTAGGTCCTAAGACTCCAAATACTGGTATCATGTTACCCTGTCATTTGGTTTAGCCAATCTTCCAAATCACAAGACCCTAACATAATGGTGATCACGGTGGGACTTTGAGTAAAAAAAAACTTAGACTTCCCTAAACATTTCAAAAGCCCTTAAGAAAAATATCTTGTGGATTTATCCCATTGCTCACTAACATAATGGTGATAACGGTGGGAATTTGAGTCAAAAACATCCTAGGTATCCCTTAGGAACTCTAAAATCTCAGTCAAATCATATAAAACTCAAACTATCAGCCAAAGAGTAGAATATGGTTGTTTCACCATCCTAGAAAAATGATGACTCCACTGCAGGAAACTCATACAAACCTTAGGGATACATAAAGGAAACTCAGAAAACCCAAAAACATCCCTAGATTAGTTTTTTGCTAGCTATTGGTGGTGGACCATCGACATACATCCTTAAAACAACAAAAAATATCCACCTAGGAACTCCACTAGTCTCTGGTAGGCCTACTACTCCACTAAGTTCTCACAAACCCCCCTGGGAATGCATTGAGAAATCCCAATCATGCTGATGGTGGACATAAAATTTCAAATCTTCCACCTGGTGACTCCACAACCCTCAATAGACCAAAAGACTCCACTGGTAGAGAACTCTAGACTGGTTGAAAAGATTCAGTGACCCTTTTTGATTTACAACATGGATCTAGGGATACAAAGGAGATATGCTCCAATGAGTAGAGATCATATCCCTAGATTCCCACACAAAATGCCTGAAATAAATTGGATAAAAAACTTACCTATATTTCAAGATGAAAAAATTTACGACCCCTTGTTACATCTCATCAAATTTCATATACGCATATGGAGGTTAAAGGTTGAATGGCAGTATGACTGCCTCATGAAAATGTTTATGGAAACATTATAAGGTAAGGCAAGAAATTGGTATGAATGGATAGAAACTGGCATCTTGTTTTCTTTGAAGGATTTACACAAGGTATTTTATAAACATTATATAGGGTATTGTCCGTCTCTATCATTAGCTGAAAATTGTTGTGATCAATTTGAAGACATCATACAATAGATTGCAAACATTGATAAAGATTTAGGAAATTGGCATCCTGAAGATTTATTAGAAGAACTCCATGCATTTCATTCTCAAGGTAGCTATCATGACAACCTAGAGGAGTTAGTTGATGCAGAACCCAATAAAGAAATAGAGGAAAACCCACAGGATCTCTTTGAAGGCACAAGTGATGGTTCACCATCTCTTCTAGGTGAGGCTCAGGAAGACATTTAGCCTCAAAACCAGCCTTCATAAGAGAAAGAGAACTGTCGTAGTGTTATCCATAGGAAGAGAAAAATTCCTCCTCCTTTAACTAAAGAGGAAATAAATCAGATGATAAATGCATAGCCACCCTCTAAAACTTCATGTGAACAAAAATTTTATGTTCCTCCTCCTACTAATGCCATATACCATAAATCAGAAAGTAAACTTGTATATCAGTTCAAAGAAGATCAAACTGGTAACCCAATATGTTTGATTGGTGAGATTATTTATGTTGATGATTCTCCAAATTTTGATCAGTCTGATGATGACGATGTCCAAATAGAAGCTAGCCTCGGAGAGCCATCAGTAGTTGGTTTTTGGGAATAAGATCAATATCATCAGCTTGAAAAAAGTAATCAACCACTACAAGTCACCTATGAGACTGATGAGGAAAGCCTTGAAAGTTTAGAAGTAAGTGAGGAGTCTCTAACTCTTTGCTCTACTTTACTTCAGTCCATTAGAAATAGATTTCATGTGATTGGAAATCAACAGTATTTTATTTTTGATGATGACATTGGGAAAGCTAATGAGTTTCTTGAACCAATTGTTAATAAAAATCCTTTTCCTGAAAGGGATGAGGAAATCATTTGGGACAAGGAACCCTCTTCAGATTCAGATTTTCAACCACCAAGTCCCATTTAATTTCAAATTGCATATGAAGGCTTGGAAGTTTACAATCTCATAAGAGTTGCTACACTTCTTTCTCAAGAAGATTTACTGCCAATAAATACTCCTACTAATCAGCATGATGCCCTTCAAACTAAATTCATCCCATTCAATCAGAGCATATCAGTTATGCTAGATGACAACATTAAAATCTATGATGAGTCTACAAGTTCAGATGATCATGAGGAAGAGGAAGAGTTTCTTTCCCAAAAGAGTCCTAAGCTCAACCAAGTGGAGGAAGAAGCAGTCCTGGGTCAAGCTTATTTTCCAAATCTTCAGGTATTGTTTCATGATCCCTTTGCTGATTTGTTAGAGACTTTTGAAGAGGGAGTAAAACATTTCAAGAGTAGTTTGATGCAAGGTTTCAATAAAATTTTAGGCACTACTGTTCAAGCACAAGTGAGGTGCAAGTGGCCTTTTGATTTCTTCAACATCCTCAAAGAGTTGAACCAAGATCACCCATGCAATCATGTACTTGACTGGTTATATTGGAAAAGAGAGTTCACCAAATAAAATTCTATCATGTATAGGTTAGATTAGGATAAAAAGGCATGCAAAATAAGCTCAACAATATGAGCATATTTCTACCATTATTTTTAGATTATTTTGACCAAAAAGAGAGAAAAAGTAAAAAAAAATAAAAATGAAAAAGAGGGCAGATTCAAAACAAGGTACAACCCCATACTCGAAAAACAATGATACTAATAGTGTGCAAGCCTAAAGGCCACTACCAATGCAAAAGAATTTCTTTTTCAATCTGTTAGCTCCCTGAAATTCCAACAGATTGGTGAGACCGAAACTGCGGAGAGAACACTTGAACCACTTTGGGATTCTAGGTTCTAGCCCTCCTAAATCTGGAGAGGGATCTCTCCAATTAAGTGCAAAGATTGATTTATATTTAAAGTTTTGGGTATGATATTAGGCTAGTTATTAAGACCGAGGGTTTTTTCTTGCTTTTGGATGGTTGAGCATGATTTTAGTTGAGTGGAAAATCCTAAAATGCAAAGAGTTTCAAAGGTTTGAAGTTGCAAGAAATCAGAACAATATTTGGCTGATTAGATAGATAAAACGTTGGTTTTTAGTCCATTGGGCTATGGAGTCATAGTAGGATTTAATTGAAACAACAAGATTCAAGAGTGGTCCATGGGGCAAGTCATCTATGTCTAAGGATCTCTTTAAAGTTGATTTTATGGAATGAAATGATACAACAACAAGGGGAATTAAACAAATGAAGAACAAAGAGCAGCCTAAGATCAAGTAATTACTTTGAAACTATCCTTCTTTCGGCATACATTTAAGAAAGGCATAAAAGTAATCTAAGATCTGGTAAGTACTTTGAAACTAACTAGCTTTGATACACTTTCAATATAAAATATCTTAAACACGAAGGGAAACTTTAAAAGCAACTGTTGGAGAAGAAACTATAGGACAGGGCTCACCATAGACTTCCCTAGGTCTGCTTTAGTTAGTAAACTTTCAAGAAAAACACATAAGATAACAAAGAATAGTCTAAGATCAGGTAAGGACTTTCATCCTGGCCTGCTGTCAACACATTCTTAGGGAAACTTTCAGATAGTTTTTGGGGATAAAACTAAAGGACAGGGCTCACCATCACTTCCTTAGTTCATCTCTACTTAACATAAACTGAAAATAACATTCAAGAAAAACATTTAGCTTAGATAGGAGGACGAGGGAATGCCAACATTCCTAACTGCTTAAACTGAATTAAATCATTCCTAAACAGCACAATTTGGAAGAAAACATGTAGATAAAGCTTATCAGTCAGAGAAGGGTACTGTAAACAGTAAATTCTAACTCTATGCTTGCTGTTATTTATCAGAGAATATGGACAGAGTGAAAATAGAAATAAAATAATAATTTTCAATAAGAAAAACATCACCGTTGACATAGACTAGAATCCCATAAATCAGCTTGTATTAATGCTTCAAACCAGTTACAATCTTCAAGTCCAATGTTTCAGTTCAACAATCATCTTCACTTCTCAGCCTAACTTATTTAATCACAAACAGAGCTTCAAGAGCCTTTGAGCACTATTTACATGTGGAAAATTCGAGCACAAGTGTATTTCAAAGTTCTGCAACCAACATTGTTTCATCTTCTACAAAAGTATTTATAGAAGACATGAGGAGGTGGGATGGGATAAAAGATCTTCAAGGTTCAATTAATACAGATAAATGCTTCTCGGCCTTTGAGGGGCTCGATGGAGAAGATTACAGATATTTCCTCTATATTAATTATTTTACATTAAAAATTAAGCTCGGTGGGATGATTTTGTTGACTTTTAGGCTCTGTGTCATCTTGTAATAACTCTGCTGATATTTTGTAATAAGTTCCTTTGGCTGAATTTACTATTCGGCTGTGATGAGAAAAATATCCTCTATTCTGGTCATATCTCAACCCTCTGTTGAATGCTTTGAGGCTACAAGTGGCTTTGGTAGCTGAGAGGAATCGATTAGCCTTTGATGTGACAGTGGAGGCTTTCTTGGTCTGAAAGATCTGATTGTTTTCTTTAAACACTAATAATTTGTTTTAATTCTATGTGTTATGCTTAATAAGGCCTAATTCTCTGTCTTCTATTCTTTAACTATTTTTAATTAAGTGGATTAGGCTTTTGATTTTCGATCTTAGCCATAATCCACCAAAACTGTGATTTCTGCCTTCAATTCTTCAGTTTTGCTAAATAAATTTTAAACAATGATATGCTATGTTCATTAAACTTTACTGTGTCTTTTTGATGTGTAGGTGCGCAGAGGGTTCTTATGGCATCATTGCTCATGATGCACTGATGAAACATGGCATCGAACCCTGTGGATGGATTTCTCTTATGAACAAAGGTGTGGGGAATCTTCATTCCCGACCTTTGGTTTTGTTTTAATATAATGGAAAAAACCATTAAAAGCCTGCATAATACAAGAAAAATTAGAAATTCCTACGTGGCTGGGTAAACTTCTTTGGAGGCTGGGAATTAGAATGCAGTCGTTGGATGAAAAAATCCAACGGTGGAGATTTCTCACAGAGTTAGATGAGAAGCAGTTTGGAACAAACGGTGGGGAAAATTAAGTCAGATCCATTGATCTTACAAATATCAACGGTCGGGAGTGACCGGGGAAATATAATGTAGAATGGCCGCTTTATAAAGAAATGGACGAAATATAATGAAAATAGGCAAAAAAATCCCAATGGAGGAGAAAATATGCTGAAAGGGAAATTGGGGTTTCCCGAATGATCGTAGGTCGTTAGATCAGACTAGCCTTAGGAGATCAACGGCGGTGATTTCTTTATGAAGTCCCTTGGTGAATGGCAGAGGGCGATAGAACAATGCAAAATCAAATTGGGACCATTGCTCTACAGAGATCAACGGTGGAGGTTGCACACGATAAAACATAATGGAAACAAGGGAAAGCGATTTCGGGTGGAGAAACCGAAAGAATCGCGCAGCAAAAGGGGAGGAAGGAAGTTTTTCCTTTTTGAACATGATGTGCATTAGAAGGCAACACGTAGCATTTCAATACCGCCCATATCACGTAGCTGCTTGGAAAATTAACCTTCACGCTTGAATTTACGCGAAAATGCGTGTCAACCGTTAGATCTAGGACCTCAGATCGGACGATGGGGAGTGAGCACGAAATTGGATATATGCACGGACGGAAGCAAGTTGGGTGGTTTTAATCTCGGCCATTGGATCAGAGATTTGGATGGCTGAGATCAAATCTAGAGTTAAATGGAATATATATGCGAGGTGGAGAAAAGGTAAATATGGGCCATTGATCTGCAGAGATCAACGACTAATATTTGGCCAAAAACATTATAAAGTGGGGTGTATGAAATTTAATAAAGGTGGTGGGGAAAGATCTGGACCATCGGATCTTGACACGTGGATGACCCAGATGCAATCGGAGCTTTACGATCGGCGGGGGCGATGGACAGGGGAGCACCGATGCGATTGGTTGTGGATCGTTGATCTGCGGATTAGATCAACGGTGGGAAATGAATCGGGGGACTACCAATCGGAGGTTGCGAATAAAATATAAAATGCGCTAATGGAAAACTTCCAACGTGAGATTACACTAGTCGTTAGATTGGTCCAGGATCAACGGTGGAGAAGAGCTCTGACCAATGAACGATGGGCTTAGTGTAAAACATAAAAAACATATTTTTTATGAAATACAAAGGTTTTTTTTCATCAGGGATGGGTTCTTTTATGTGTCTAGCACCCGATTGTGGGACCGTTGGTTTATATGGAAAGAAAAGGCCCGGGGCTTATATACAGGAAGGGCCAATCGACATCGGGACTTTAACATAATAAAAATTCTTGCGCGCATCAATTGTTTCCGATGCGATAAGTTCCCGATGGGGTTAGCGCCTGGTTCGAGGGCATGGGCATGTGGTGGGGAAGTGGTTTAGGACTTGGCCCAAAGGGGCTTAGGTCCATAGTTAAAAAACTTTATTTTTTATGATTTTGTCAAAGTTTTTTGATGGATTTGGGGGTTTCGGTAAGGTTCAAAAAGGATTTTCAAACCTTACAAAAGGATTTTTATGAAGGGGAAAGGGGAAATAATGAAAAAAAGAGGAATTTATGAGGAATCAAGGGGGAGAAATGGAGGTTAATTTAAAGTGAAAGGAAGGGAAAAAAGGGATTTTTGCAACAATCTTTTCTTTATGAAAATAACATATTTTCAGCATTTCGAAAGGGAAACAACAGTGAAGATTTAAACAGAGGATAAGATATCTTCATAAGGCTTCAAGAGATGACAATTTTTGCAATAAAACTTGTTTCTTGAAGACTTCAAAAATGTTTTAGCCACCATTTGATATGACAAATTTTATAGGTGGCTAACAATGGCTACACTTGGGGATGGTGCCTTCTTGAAGGTTTCAAGAACTTCAGACTTGCATTCTCTGGGAGGCTGATTAGTGCCTTATCCATTGGACTACTTTTTCTTCACTTGGATGATTTCCTTTTGCTCTAAAAAATATTAGCAGCCATGAAAAAACAATGGAATTTCATCGACACAATCTTTCTACCTACCCAATCCTCCTGATCTAACATTTTTTATTCTTTAGAGTGCACTGGATTGGCAAAATCTCTTACAACATTTTATTCTTTTGAAAGCAAGAAACTAATCTAAGTCTACTTCTTATTTCTACATGAACTCAGATTAAACAGTTGAGTTCATATGCTTCTCTACCTAATCAACTATCTATTAGGATTAAATAGTCTAACATATTTCCATTCTCTAATTTCTAAAATAGAAATTTAAAAGCATACAAGTCAGGATTGAATAGCTTGACTTGTTGCTAAACCATGGCATAAAAAACAAGCTACACATAGATATTATTTTACAAAAAATTAAAACAAAATGGAAGGCTTAAGATCTAAAAGTTCTAAGCATGGCCTTCTCTATTCTTCAGCTCTATTTTTTTAGTTTATTCGAGCTATTTTTCCTTGTTATCTGGTTCAGGTTTTGAGCTAATTAGAACCAGTTTACCTCTTTTTTTGACTCATGATTTAAAACAGATCGGATTCATTATTTTTTTAGACACTTAGGTTCAAATTTTGAGCTTGTTTGAACCTTTAATTTCTATCCTAATCTTCCTAACTGATAATCTAAGATTAAGCTATTTGGAAAATCTGATTTTACTAACCTATCAGCAGTAAATTGAAAACTAATTAGTCATGATTAGGTTGTATGACTAACTAGAAGTGTGTTTTTAGGAGTGGCTTTTGAGCTTGCACACTTTCAGACTTGTTTCTCTTTTTTGGTATGGGGCTGTACCTTTATTGTTTTTACAATCTGCCCTCTTTTCTCTTTTTTCTGTTCTTGTATGTTTTTATTTTTTATTTTTCCTCAGAGACAAAAATCAACAACTATCTAACTGCTCAAAACTGAGCTTTATTGACATTCCTATCTAACCTATTCTAACTTAGATTATTTGCACCCTTATATGATACAAAAATGCCAATGTAGCCAGTTGAGTAATGTAAAAGAGAAGAAGAAACTCTAGATGTTTGTCAGGGGTATCCATAGTATAATTTGAATATTAATCTTCAAAACCAAGACTATCACAGAGGGTGACAGCTTTTCCAACATTTGGCTCTTGCAAAGGATCCATGCTTGATAACTTGAGCCAGTTGAGACTTCCACACACTCTTCCAATGGATCAACAAAGAAAAGATGAAGATTCTCTTCTTTTTGGCCCTCCATGTCTGGTAGATTGTCTGCTTCCAAGACTTCAACTTTGGGGACTACATATTCAGTATGTTCCTTGGAAGTATCAACATTCTTAACCTGCAAAACAACAAGCAATGAAATTTCTTCTTTCTCTAAATGTATGCTTGCTTCTGGTAAAAATTCAGGTTCTTTGAATGGAATATTGATATCAGTGATGGGAGAAGTTTCTTCTTGAAGAGATAGTATATCCTCAGTAGGATAGTCTTGTATTTTTTTTTCTCCCTCATCATTTTCGTCATCTGAACTGGAGGATTCATCATATTTGGTGGTGTTGTCCTCTTTTAGCCCTGGCATGCTTGGATTTAGTGGACTGAACTTTGTGAAGAGGTTATTATATTATTGAGAAGAGGTGTATTCAAATGTTTCCTCTTTTTCAAGAGAAGACTCCTTGGTTTCGACTTGCTCAAAATTTTCTTTATTACTCTTCCCTTCACCCTTTGAGTTGAAAAACTGTGGATTCCCAATTATGTGAAAGTTATTTGTGATGGATTGAAAATGGTGATTTCTACTTTCAATTTGACGATGGTGAAACTCATAACACCAATCGAACGCTGGTTGCCCTGCGTGATTAGTTTCTACTTGAAACTCATCATCATCATCAGACTGATTAAAATTTGGAAAATTATCAGAATAAACAATTTCATCAATCAAACATATTTGGTCATCAGTTTGTTCTTGTTTTAATTGATCTACAAGTTTATTTTTTGTATCAAGACAACAAGATGGAGTAAGTAGATGAGCGAAAGCACTGGGTTCAAACGAAGGTTTGGAGGCTGGCAGTCTGTTCAATACCAGATCAATCTCTTCCTCTATCAAGAGATAAGGAGTTTTCTTTTTGCTTAGAGCAGAGGTACAACAATCCTTTTTCTTTTGTGTTGGCTGATTTTGAGGCGTGATGTCTTCTTGAGCCTCTTCTAGGGGAACTTCATTTGTGATTGCAGGGACACTTTGATGATTTTCTATTGTTTCTTGATCTTCTTGTATTTCAAAAAATTACTCATGATTGTTATGATACTCAATTTGAATACAGGGTTTAATGAGTTGTTTTTTCTACGTTATCAAGATGCCATTCTTGTTGTATAATCTGAACTAAGCTATAACACAAAGGAAGGGTTTCTATATGTGTTGGTGTCTCCTCAATTTCAGGTTTCGTGTTTTCCAAATGGCTGCTTGTTTCATCAAAGCACTGCTCAATATTAGTATTTGCATTTTGGTCATGAAATTCTCTTATCAGCATAGTACAAGACATAGGTAGGTAATCAAGCATCTCTTGACAACCTTCTTCATTGCTTTCTTTGTAAGTTTTCTCATCATTTTCTGTAAAGTGTTGATCATAGTACATGTCTTGGTCAGTGTCTTGGTCTTGAGGTGATTGGGCTTGTGTTTGATCAAAGGAAAGCATAGCTTGCTCTAGATCATCAATATTCATATTAGCCATCAACCTATCCATTCTCTTTCCAAGCATGTACATAATTTTTTCCATCATGATTAGAAAATTTTCTTGTTGGCTTTCTTTATGATCTTGTTCATCATACATGTCTTGTCCGAGTAGAGTTTTCATTTTCTCAGGGAAAGGCATATGTTGTTCTGGATCATCAATGTTTAAATTATCCATAAACCTATCCACCCTTCTTCCAAGCATGTACATCAATTTTTCCATCATGGCCATGTGTTTTTCTTCTGGGTCTATATCTAAATCCATGTTTGTAAATCAGAAAAAGAGGTCACTGTGTCTGTTCAATCAGTTCAAGGTCTTCTACCAGTGGAGTCATTTGGTCTTTTGGGAGTTTCAAAGTGTGGAGTCGCCAGGTGGAATTTTTTTAGCTCCTAAGGAGGTAAAATGTTTTATGGTTCCACCACCATGTACCAATCTAAAGAGATTATGGGTTTTCTGAGGTCTTAGAGATGTATAAAATGAAATTCACATAGAAAGTCCCCAGTGGAGTCGCCAGAAATGTTAGCTGCTGGTGGCTCAACTGGCTAACACACCAGATAATCTTGAAACAAAGGGACTTCTGATATCCTATGATTACAAAAAATGAAAATCACTCAGAATCCCCAGCGAAGTCACCAGAAATGTTAGCTCCCCGTAATTCCAGTGGATTGGTGAGTCCAGAACTACGGAGAGAACACTTGAACCACTTTGGGATTCTAGGATCTAGCCCTCCTGAATCCGGAGAGAGATCTCTCCAATTAAGTGCAAAGATTGATTTATCTTTAAATTTTTGGGTATGATATTTGGCTAGTTATTAAGACCGAGGGTTTTTGTTTGTTTTTAGATGGTTGAGCATGATTTTAGTTGAGTGGAAAGTCCTAAAATGAAAAGAGTTTCAAAGGTGTGAAGATGCAAGCAATCAGAACAAGATTTGGCTGATTAGATAGATATAACGCTGGTTTTTAGTCCATTGGGCTATGGAGTCATAGTAGCATTTAATTGAAACAACAAGGTTCAAGAGTGGTCCATGGGGCAAGTCATCTATTTCTAAGGATATTTTTAAAGTTTATTTTATGGAATGAAATGATACAACAAGAAGGGGAATTAAACAAATGAAGAAAAAAGAGTAGCCTAAGATCAAGTAAGTACTTTGAAACTATCCTGCTTTCGGCATACACTTAAGAAAGGCATAAAAGTAATCTAAGATCTGGTAAGTACTTCGAAAATAACCATCTTTGATACACTTTCAATAGAAAACATCTTAAATAGGAAGGGAAACTTTAAAAGCAACTGTTGGAGAAGAAACTAGAGGACAGGGCTCACCATAGACTTCCCTAGTTCTGCTTTACTTAGTAAACTTTCAAGACAAACACATAAGATAACGAAGAATAGTCTAAGATCAGGTAAGGACTTTCAACCTAGCCTACTTTCAACACATTCTTAGGGAAACTTTCAGATAGTTTTTGGGGATAAAAGTAAAGGACAGGGCTCACCATCACTTGCTTAGTTCATCTCTACTTAACATAAACTGAAAATAACATTCAAGAACAACATTTAGCTTAGACATGAGGATGAGGGAATGCCAACATTCCTAACTACTTAGACTGAATTAAATCATTCCTAAACAACACAATTTGGAAGAAAACATCTAGATAAAGCTTATCAGTCAGAGAAGGGTACTGTAAACAGTAAATCCTAACTCTATGCTTTTTGTTCTTTATCAGAGAATATGGACAGAGTGAAAATAGAAGTAAAACAAAAATTTACAATAAGAAAAACATCACCGTTGACATAAACCAGGATCCCATAAATCAACTTGTATTGATGCTTCAAACCAGTTACAATCTTCAAGTCCAATGTTTTAGTTCAACAATCATCTTCACTTCTCAGCCTAACTTATTTAATCACAAAAAGAGCTTCAAGAGCCTTTGAACACTATTTACATGTAGAAAATTTGAGCACAAGTATATTTCAAAGTTCTGCAACCAACATTGTTTCATCTTCTACAGAAGTATTTATAGAAGACTTGAGGAGGTGGGATGGGATAAAATATCTTCAAGGTTCAATTAATATAGATAAATGCTTCTCGGCCTTTGAGGGGCTCGATGGAGAAGATTACAGATATTTCCACTGTATTAATTGTTTTACATTAAAAATTAAGCTCGGTGGGATGATTTTGTTGACTTTTAGGCTCTGTGTCATCTTGTAATAACTTTGCTGATATTTTGTAATAAGTTCCTTTGGCTAAATTAACTGTTCGGCTGTGATGAGGAAAATATCCTCTATTCTGGTCATATCTTGGCCCTATGTTGAATTCTCTGAGCCTATAGGTGGCTTTGGTAGCTGAGAGGAATCAATTAGCCTCTGATGTGGTAGTGGAGGCTTTCTTGGTCTGAAAGATCTGGTTGTTTTCTTTAAACACTGATAATTTGTTTTAATTCTATGTGTTAGGCTTAATTAGGCCTAATTCTCTGTCTTCTATTGCTTAAATGTGTTTAATTAAGTGGATTAGGCTTTTCGTTTTCGATCTTAGCCGTAATCCACCAAAACTGTGATTTCTACCTTCAATTCTTCAGTTCTGCTGAATAAATTTTCAACACTGATACTCTTTGTTCATTAACCTTTACTATGTCTTGTTGATGTGTAGGTGCACAGAGGGTTGTTATGGCCTCAGTGCTCATGATGCACTGATGAAATGTGGTGGCGAACCCTGTGGATGGATTTCTCTTATGAACAAAGGCGTGGGGAATCGTCATTCCTGGCCTTTGGTTTTGTTTTAATATAATGGAAAAAACCATTAAAAACCTGCACAATACAAGAAAAATTAGAAAATCCTGCATGGCTGGGTAAACTACTTTGGAGGCTGGGAATTAGAATGCAGTCGTTGGATGAAAGCATCCAACGGTGGATATTTCTCGCAGAGTCAGATGAGAAGCGGTTTGGAACAAACGGTGGGGAAAATTAAGTCAGATCTGTCGATCTTACAAAGATCAAAGGTCGGGAGCGACAAGGGAAATATAATGGAGAATGGTTGCTTTATAAAGAAATGGACGAAATATAATGAAAATAGGCAAAAAAATCCCATTGGAGGAGAAAATATGTTGAAATGGAAATTGGGGTTTCCCAGACGATCGTAGGCCGTTAGATTAGACTAGTCCTAGGAGATCAACGATGATGATTTCTTTACGAAGTCCCTTGGTAAATGGCGGAGGGTGATAGAACAATGCAAAATCAATTTGGGACCATTGATCTGCAGAGATCGACGGCAGAGGTTGCACGCAATAAAACATAATGGAAACAAGGGAAAGCAGTTTCGGGTGGAGAAACCGGCAGTATCACATAGCAAAAGGGGAGGAAGGAAATTTTTCCTTTTTTAACATGATGTGCATTAGAAGGCGACACGTAGAATTTCAATACCACCCATATCGTGTAGCTTCTTGGGGGATTAACCTTCGCGCTTGAATTTACGCGAAAATGCGTGTCAACCATTAGATCTGGGACCTCAGATCGCACGGTTGGGAGTGAGAACGATATTGGATAGATGCACGGGCGGAAGCAGGTTGGGTGGTTTTAATCTAGGCTGTTGGATCAGAGATTTGGACTGTTGAGATCAAATCTGGAGTTAAATGGAATATATATGCGAGGCAAAGAAAAGGTCAATATGGGTCATTGATCTGCAGAGATCAGCGGCTGAGATTTGGCCAAAAACATTACAAAGCGGGGTGTATGAAATTGAACAAATGTGGCAGGGAAATATCTGGACTGTCGGATCTTTACACGTGGATGGCCCAGATGCAATTGGAGCTTTGCGATCTGCGGGGGTGATGGACAGGGGAGCACCGATGCGATTGGCTGTGGACCATTGATCTGCAGATCAGATCAACGGTGGGAAATGAATCGAGGGACCACCAATCGAAGGTTGCGAATAAAATATAAAATGCGCTAATGGAAAACTTCTGACGCAAGATTGTGCTAGTCGTTAGGTTGGTCCAGGATCAATAGTGGAGAAGAGCTCCGACCAATGAATGGCAGGCTTAGTGTAAAACATAAAAAACGTATTTTTTATGAAATACAAAGGTTTTATTGCATCAGGGCGGGTTATATATATGAATTTTAGCGCCCGATTGCGGGGCCACTACTTTATATGGAAAGCAAAGGCCCAGGGCTTAAACATATAAAGGGCCAATCGCATCGGAACAATGGTGCGGGCCTTTTCAATCTACCCATTTGTAAATCTCTGATGCGAGATCTTGTTTACCATTGATCGGTTTCTAAGATCAACAGTTCTTCTCTTTTCAAAACAGTGAAACATCGGATTTCCTTTATAACATAGAAAAATGGGTTTTATGATTTTTACAAAGGAAAATGGCATTAGGGATGGGTTCTTTTATGTTTCTGGCACCCGATTGCGGGGCCGCTGGTTTATATGGAAAGAAAAGGCCTGGGGCTTATATATAGAAAGGGCCAATCGGCATTGGGACTTTAACATAATAAAAATTCTTGCACGCATCAATTGTTTCCGATGCGATAAGCGCTCAATGGGGTTAGCGCCTAGTTCTAGGGCATGGGCATGTGGTGGAGAAATGGTTTAGGACTTGGTCCAAAGGGGCTTAGGTCCATAGTTAAAACAATTTATTTTTTATGATCTTTTCATAGTTTTTTGATGGATTTGGGGGTTTCGGTAAGGTTCAAAAAGGATTTTCAAACCTTACAAACGGATTTTTATGAAGGGGAAAGGGGAAATAATGAAAAAAAGAGGAATTTATGAGGAAGCAAGGGGGGGAAATGGAGGTTAATTTAAAGTGAAAGGAAGAAAAAAAAGGGATTTTTGCAACAGTCTTTTCTTTATGAAAATAACAGATTTTCAGCATTTCGAAAGGGAAACAGCAGTGAAGATTGAAACAGAGGATAAGATATCTTCATAAGGCTTCAAGAGATGAAAATTTTTGCAATAAAAATTGTTTCTTGAAGACTTCAAAAATGTTTTAGCCACCATTTGATATGACAAATTTTATAGGTGGCTAACACAGTTATCTAGCCTAATCATGGCTGGACATGTTTTAAATTTATTGCTGATAAGTTAGTGAAAATAATGCTAGTCAAATTATTCAAGATTGAATTGTCGAAGAAAATAGATTAGGAGAGAAGATACTGATTCCACATGCTCAAAACGGAACCAAAGAGGAAAATAGGGATGAATAGCAAACTATGTATCCTAACGCTGATTTTTCTAAATATTATTTTGTACAAAAATAAAATTTGTGTGCAGCTTTTTGTTATGCCACAAACTCATGATAAATCAGACTGTCTAATCCTCACTTAGTTATGTTTTCAATTTCATTTCTTTAGCCTAGTGAATGAATCATGTCAAACAGTTTAACCTTGACAATTGAATAGTATAGGTAGAGAATCAAAGGAGTTCATTTTCCTAATCTGAACTCCCCAAAGAGACAAGTGTAGAAGTAGATAGTTGGTTTTCACTTTCAAAATAAAATGTCAATGGGTCTGCCAGTTCAAGTGCACCCAAGGAATAAAAAATGTTATGCAAAGTAGGTTGGGTAGGTAAAAGTGAATTTGAGCTAATTATGCTTTCATATTTTCAAAATCACTACTTCAGGGAAAGCAGCAGCAAAAGAAAGAGAAAAACCACCCAATGGATGAGGCACTAGTCTTAATAAACCAAGAGATCTGAAATTCTGGGCACCTCCTCAAAAGGAGCTGTCCTCCCCAAGTGGAGCCACTGTTAGTCATCAGTAATTTTCACCTGTTTTAGATGACTAAATGTTTAGTCCAAGATTTCTAGAAATAGAGTTGAAGAATCATGTGAGTTCTAGAAATCCCCTTAAAGAGAAATTTCTTCATTATCTCACCTCCTTGTCAAAGCATGGCCAATCTATCACCTAGACAAGGCAAATTGTCCCTCACTCTCACTATTTTTGCCATCCCTGCCTATAACACTATGTCTTTTTCTACCCAAGCCCTCTACATTCACACATTGTTTCTCCAAGTAAACCAAACTTTTCTCCTTTCTCACCAAGTGCCTCAAGCAATGGTGTTTTCAAAACTCCTTGTCTGAAAGCTCTTTGAAATAAAAGAAGATTTCTAGCTATCTAGGATGGTGGTGCATAAGTAGAGTGTCAAAACTCGGTATCTTCATTCAAAACCTTGATTCAATATTTCAGTAAAAAACCTATTCTAAGACCTTACAAATGAGTCAATTAGGCTATCACTAGGTCATGCACTATCATGATTCTCATTCCATTATATCCACAGGAATTCAAAGGTGAATTCAAGAGAGCACAAAGTTAAGGTTTATCATTATCTAAAGAGCACCAAAGAAACTCTAAAGACATCCTCCTAATCCCACACTAGGTCTACAAAAGAATAATCTATCATATCCAAGCATTTTTGTAGGAATGCCTTGTAATTTGATCTACAACAGACAAAGGGCAAGAAAGGACACCTAAAGGAGTTCATAAAGGCATTTGTAGTTGATAAAAAAGGTACAACAAGCTCAAATCTACAAGAAAGATCATGATCTGTTTCGGGGAAAATCACCCTAGAGGTTTGTTGGGCTTAAACCTACACAGAGCAGGGGCATGCTACTTAAGAAGGACTCACACAACCATACATGTTCATGAAAAACTAAATAGAGTAGAATGAGGAAGTTACCCGTAGGTCCTACGGTTGAAGAAGATCCCACGAGGTCCAAACCCCCAGCAACCGTCCTTACTTCTTAACCTGAAAGACAAGAAGAAACAAGGATGAAGAACTGGTTGTACAGCATATATCTACTCTAAATGTTAGTGAAATCCATATAAAACATCAGATAAACCATAATGAATGCTTAAATAGCAATTTTCTCATATATGTAAGAAGACACTAACACGCATATTTCGGGAACAAGATGGAACTTCTGTATTATAAATATCATGTACAAAAATAACGAGTGGAGAGATCACCTGAATCCTTCCACGATCTTCGAGAAGACCGTCGTCCGGATCCGTCCCGCCCTTGCCTCGCTAAGATTCCTTCCAAACTGGTGCATACGAGATGGCATATAGGGAGATGAGCATCTCAAGGAAACAAGGGTTTCCTGTAATGAACTGGGAAAGTGCAGGAGGCACGGGGAATCAGACTTGGATAGGGAATACCAACAGAGTATAATATCAATAAATTCTCTCTCTCCCTTAGGCCATGCACATGAGGGGTTTTTATACTCCCTCCAAGTAGTTTCAACAATTGGAAATAGTTGGCCACGTGCTGGGGTGGTTGAACTACTTGAGTAACCATCAACCCAGCCCGAAAATAGGGAATTTTTATATATTTTTTCATAATTTTAATGGCATACACAGAAAATTGCATGTGAACTTGCGTATGCATGCGGAAAAGTCTGGGCATAATCGCGTATAGGGATTTTTACACTGTTTTTTAGTGAATTTGTCCAAGTCTGTAGGAATGGGTGCCCAAAGCCATAAAAGCAATCATGAATCATATGAAGGTGAGAAATGCTGCTATAACAGATGCCCCCTAATATATGAGGTCAGAAGAGGTACATGATGGCCGAAATGTATTATGCACATAGAAAGAACTTCACAAGGACAAGAGAGGACTTCACCAGATTTCGGCCTGCCAAAAACCAATGAAAGAAAACAGAGAGTCAACTCATGCTGAGGCGGGCATACCCATGCTCAGTCAAAAAATACATCATATAGAAAGTACGGAATAGATCCAACATGTATACAAGTATAAATGAACTAAAATTACATAATGAATCATCTGAGCATGGCCCGGAAGTGTAAGTCTGAATCAATGTCCAAGTATCACATATAAAAAGCTGATCAAGGATGGTGCAACTGGATGTCTGATCATATAAGTAACTGAATCTCCAAGTACCGAAACATAAGAGGTGGATCAAACGGTACAATCATGCAACTCGGGAGCCAACATATAGGATGCTGCTGTACTGAACTGCAACATATAAGGGTGGACGACATCACTGGCAGAAACTGAATGAACTGTCAAAAGTGTACCGAGAAATGCTGATGCAACCCGAGGTCTTCACCGATCACTATGGCACAATTCTACACAATGGGAATAAATGAGCTGAAGTCAACCATGTGAGAAATCGTTGGATTACCAGTCAATGATGTATACCGTTAACCAACGCGAGACAACCCACCGATAATGATAATGAGTGTCAAGGTGCCCCAGTACAATCTGACAAGTGTGAATGAATGAGTTGAAGTCGAACACTTGAAAGAATCTACCAATCAGGAGGCAATGATGAATCCCCACTGTCGATAGCGAAGAGTCTGCCACTGATGACTGCAAACCCTAAGGTACTGAAAAAAGACTCTAGACCTTATTCCCAGAGCAATGAGTCGGAGTCGATGGGAAAATATCTGCTGGAAGGAAGGCATTAAGGCATCCTACATCAGTCCAGCGCGAGTGTAACCCGCAGGCCAAGATTTGGAAGGAATCGGACGAAGTAGAGTGATGGAACCAAAACTGAAGTACGTTTCCGACATGCACAAGATGAAGCTAGCGCACGGAAGAAACCCTCTGAACCAACCAATAATGAAAGCTGACACAGAGGCGAGAAATCCACCGATAGGGTCAAATGGAAATCAAGGTACTACACGAATCCCAAGTGTGATAATGTGTGCTGACGTCGAACACAGGGGAAACCACTCAGTCAAATACCCATGATGATGATCAAATGTTGAGCACAAGGTCACCTATCAATGATGGAAATAGGCCCAGGGTGCAGCTCTAGGTTTTCTCTCAGAGCAATGTGTCGTAGTCGATAAGAGACAAACCCGCCGGCAAGAAGTCAATGAGGACCTTCTCAAACTAGCACGAGCAGAAGACCAAAACATCTGATGTGATAGAACATGATACTGACAAGACTGGGAAGGCCGACTGAATAATGAGTCAAGAGACACCGCAGAATGGCCGACTCAGGTTAGACTTCCCTTGAACAAAAGCACGACTCGTGATGACCATGGCAGTAAAAAGTGACACTGTATAAGTCTGTTATGCAGGAGGCAGAACAAACTCTCCATATGATTGGAAGAGATAACCAACTGGGAGAGAACTAATAAGTGAAACATGGTAAAGGCTGAACCTAGGTCAAAACTAAAACCATCCCAAATGTAGGACATATATATAAGTAAATGTGCTTTGTTCAAGGGCGACAAACTGACTCTGTACTGCCCTCAAAACAACGAAGATACATCCCGTTCCCGCTCTTTTTTTTATATTTGATTTTTTTGTCTTTTTCATATAATAAGCCTGAAAAAGAATAAAAGAATGCTATGGTACAATGGATAGAACGAGTATCAAAAAATCAGATGCACTAGTTCCTGGGATTAGAACAATCCTATGCTCAATGCAAGGTGGCGAAAACTGGTAAGCGATACTCAGAGGAACGTTCCATCCATGGGTAAAAAGGTGTCAAGTCGTGATAGCTAAGTGCATGCAATGGTTAACTTGTACAGAAATTCTAGGTCAAAAGTTGGCTTAAACATCGAGTCCAAATGAAGCCGACTAAAGGCCAGGATAAACAAGCAGCCAATATGCAATGCAGTAATACAACTTAACGACACTAGGGAAACTCTAAGGTAAAAGCCAAAAAAAATGATAGTGATGAAGAAGAAGAATGAAGCTTCAACACATAAGACATGGCGGGACTAAAGAGGACTCCCGAGCCTACATAAAACGAAGCATGAGCAACAAGTGATAGTGAGGAACTAACTAGGAAGCCCATGTAAAGGAAGGCTCTACCATCAAGTCATGATTAAATAATCGGCGAGTGAAATGGGTGTAATACTCATGACCTGATGGGATCGACCCTAAGGCAAGTGATCAGTATGGAGGCTAGTATGCAAGATGCAACGGAGAGTGATTTTCCTAACCTATATGCTAGTGAAGATCATATACCTGCCGTGACGAGTCGGTAATCATGGATCAAAAACTGGGAAAAATCTCAAAATCGTCAAAATGTACCTGAAAACATACCAAACTGGGCACTTCCAAGCATCCGGGTTATGCAACTTAAGATAGATCGAAAAATTAAGCATAACAAATTTTTGCGAAAATTTTCAACTTTTTAGCCATAAATAGACAAGTTACCTCATATTTGGTTCATTATTGCATTGCTGATTTGGAAAAAGTGCTCTGGAGAAAAAAACTTCTTTCGTCAAATCAGGAACAACCGACCGTCGAATCGAACCGAATTTTTAGGTAGGCTCCTCAATCATCCTTGCAAATCATTTTGTCCGTTTAGAATTTAAAATTTAGTGAATTTTACCATTAAAACCATTGCTAAAAAATACGGACTTGCGCATACGCGGGTTCATAACAGGCAAGTCGCGTATACACGCAACTGTGCAAAGAAAGAGTCGTGTATGCGCAGGTCCAAAACTTAAAATGCGTGGCTAATGCATGATTTAATGAAATTTGACAGGATGACAATCTCATGGAGAGAATGTGAGCATAGCGCAATTGATCAAGAGGTCATGCAAGATCGAGCAGCGCAAAATATCCTTCGGAATTGCGGATTGTTCAAATTCTTCAAAATGCCAAATATGAAAAGCAATCCTCGGTTGCTAGAAATGCTCGTCAATTACTAGGAACCAGACCAAGATTGTTGCGTGATAGATCAGATGCCAGTATGCATTGAAGTGGAAGACATATACTTTATTACTGGACTCTCCCAGAGGGGAGAACCAGCAGACTTGCATGGGAAGCCCCTGGGAGGGTTAACCGTGGAAGACTATGTCCACATGTATTGCGTAGAGGGTTCCAAAAAGGTTGGAACTCAGATTGAAATTGAAGATTTACGGGATTTGCACATGAAAATCCTCCTTTACACCATCGGCAGAGTGGCAAGATCTACCTCCCTACATCAGGCGTCCAGGACGCAAATGAGCATAGCAGTAGAATGTTTGACTCATGTGTATGATTGGTGCACAGCCCTTTTACTGAACATGAAACAACAGTTGACCTCAATCCGCCAAGCAAAGACCAAACACTTTGGCTACGGTACAATTTTGACAACATTCTTCTTTGAGAAGATACCAGCATTGAGACCGAGAGTTATCTCTACCATCAGTAGCCCACGGGACCCAAGAATTTCCCATTGGGCGGACATGATGAAGAGATTGGGGGGTAGTGAAGTACCCCGGACCACATGGGACAATGAGTTCTTCCATTGGTGGGGAGAACAAATCATTGCGGTGGACGACTATCCCTATGCTGGGATGGACTTTCGTGGAGATCCAGATCTAGTTCTTCCACCAAGCACAGCATGGGGCACAGTCGGTAAGTTTGCAAAATTTTTTGACTTATATAAATTTTTTTGGATTTTTTCAAATATGTATGAAAAAATGAAAAACAAACATGTTTTTGATTGGATTCATAATGACTGAAAATTTAAAATGATCATGATTCAGATGTTGGACCAGTTCGACCTGAGGGTCTCCCATGCCACAAGCGTCGCAGGGGCGAAGCAGAGACAGTGGATTCAGATAGGACTCTCCAGGTCGTGCAGAGGAACTTGGAGGGACTAACCCGCCAAATACCTATGGCTGTCGTGGAGGACCTGCCGGAAGCCATCCAGAGACGGGTAGTAGGAGTGCCCCGAGACTGGGTATGATTATTCCGCCGAGTTGCCACCGCGGTCACGTTCTATAGGAACACGACTTCTGGGCAGGGACCTCAGGAGTAGACATATATTATGTATTAGATTACTGTATATCCTTTTTTGAGACTGAACATGATCGGGGCATAAAATCAAGTTTTGTATGACCTTATGGATCCAAATTTTGTAAAGTTTTTGAACACTCTGATGATATATATACAGCGATATTTGATGTGATGTGATAAATGTATCAAAATGTATGATGTTTTTGATGATTAAAAATTTATTGTATGGAATGATTAATATGCCAATCTAATGCTTGATTAGCTAATGAGTCAGCAAACCAATTGTCAGCTCGAGGAATATGAATGAAAGTAAAAAATTGAAATGACCTTTGTAACAAATGTACCCTCAAGAACAATCGTAATAAAAATGGATCTCGTACCCGATAATTATTGTTCAACTACGACACCACCAGCTAAGAGTCCAAGAAAACTACCAACGAGTCAACACCCAAAGATATTGCCTCTGAGAGTAGATGAACAACTGCAATGTATTCTGCTATATTATTGGAAGCAGGACCAATGCAGATCCCTCTTGATACTAACAGCTGACCGGATGGATAATGAAGCACCGAAGACGCGGAAGCTAAGTTCCGGGTGTGTCTACTAGCACCATCGGCGAAACCAAAATGACTCATGACATCCAACACAACCTTCCAAAGCAGATCAAAAACATCACCAACTCATCAAAGATCGAAAATCAACCAGATATGTACAAAGCAAAAAACTACTATATACAAAAGCAACATGCCAGGCCGAAGCCTAGGCATAATACTTCTTCAAATAGAGCCCATTTCGGGGCTCCGGCAACTCGTTCCCTTCGAAATAAACCAAGGTATATGCTCCTTTCTTAAGGAATTTTTTAACGATATAGGGGCCATACCA
The DNA here is from genome assembly GCA_034641835.2 of Pinus albicaulis. Taxonomy (NCBI): domain Eukaryota; kingdom Viridiplantae; phylum Streptophyta; class Pinopsida; order Pinales; family Pinaceae; genus Pinus; species Pinus albicaulis. The sequence continues at coordinate 1,331,463,310 of CM076579.1, forward strand.
CATAAACTTAAACTTTCCTGCCCCCAGGGCATATTTTTCTTGGGCATAGACCAAAACAAGGTCACCTTCCGAAAAAACCCTAGGCTTGACCGCCTTATCGTACTAAACTTTTACTCGGTTTTTATGCGCTTCATTCATCGTGGAGACATCTCGACGCTGCTCATTGAGATGTTCAAGATGAAGAAGTCGTTCTTCCAGACTAGAAGTGTCAGGAAGAAGTTCAACAGCTAATTTAAGAGAAGGAATCTCGCATTCAATAGGAAATACGGATTCCACCCCATGCACTAGCTGAAACAGAGTAAAGCCAGTTGCAGTTTTCACTGACGTCCTGTATGCCCAAAGTACAGGATATAGCATAATATGCCAGTTTGATCTAGCTTTATCAATTGTCCTTTGAAGAATTGTCTTCAAGGATTTATTCACGGCTTCCACTTGCCCATTGGGTTGAGGATAATATGGAGATGAATGCTCCTGCCAGAAACCCAATTTGAGAGCCAACTCAGCCATCATACTATTCTGAAAATGACTGCCATTGGTCAGTGAAAATCTCTCTAGGAATACCAAAACAAGCGATAACCTGGTTGAAAAGAAAAAGAGCTGCAGTCTCACCATCGTTCCCAAAAGTAGGCATAGCCTCGACCCACTTCGTAAAGTAGTCTACTGCTACAATAATGTACTTGTGACCTTTAGCCGAAGGCGGGTTACAAGTAGTATAATCAATACCCCACTTTGTAAAGGGATCGACAGTAATGACTGGAAAAAGTGGAGCTAGATGAGCGCGCATTTTTCGAGTATAAACCTGACATGGATGACACTTTTTGACCGATTCAATACAATCCTTGAAAATCGAGAGCCAAAAGTATCTAGCATGCAAAATCTTTTGGGCTGTAGCAAGCCCAGATAAATGACCCCCACAAGCTCCACTCTGAGAATCATTCAGCACAGCCTTAGCTTCTTCGAGACTTGAGCAACATCTTAGGATTGAATCAACCCCTCGACGGTACAAAGCATCACCAATAATCAAATAATTCTTGGCCAAGTGACGCAGTTTACGACGCTCATCTTTCAAAAAAGTAGAGGGAAACTTCGCAGTTTGGAGATACACAATGATATCCCCGTACCAAGGATCCTGTGGAGAGATAAGAAACAAGTGTTCGTCCGGAAAGGACTCATCATAGATCATCTCTTCTCCACAGGGCAACTCGGAGATCAATTTCGCGAAAACTAATGATTTCTTGGATTTGGCAGACATGAACTCAAGATCAAATTCCTGCAAAATCACAATCCATCTATTGTATTTGCCCCCAATCAATTGCCTGCTGAGGACAAACTGAAATGGATTGGCAGCTGCCAAAACATAAGTTTTGCGAAGAATAATATAATGTCGGAGTCGCTGCACAGCATGAACTGCTGCTAAGGCTAATTTTTCTATCGGAGTGTACCTGAGTTCAGGTCCTACCAATCCTCGACTTAGGTAGTAAATAACATGCTCTACAAGAACATCATCTTCCTGAACCAGAACCATACCGATGATAGATTCTGCTGCTACCAGATACAAAAGGAAATCCCTGCTATAATCAGGTGGACTCAATAAAGGAGCAGAGGTCAATGTTTTTTTCAAAGCATCGAATGAGCGTTGAGCGTAGTCGTCCCAAAGAAAAGGAACTCCTTTCTTCAACAGTCTCATAAATCCCTTTGTAACTTCAGCATAATTGACGATAAATCTCCGAAGAAAATTAGACTTCCCTTGAAGACTTTGAAGCTGACGAATTGAAGACGGGGGAGGCAACCGAAGTATTGCCTCAACCTTGAAGGGATCTACCCTTATCCCTTCCCTAGACACAATGAATCCCAATAGCCGACCGGATGTAACCGCAAAAACGCACTTGTTCGGATTCAATCGAATTTTATAAAAATGACATCTTTCAAATATTTTCCGGAGGTGACCAGGATGATCCATCCTCTTTCGAGAATGAGCAGCTAGATCATCTAAGTATGCCTCGATAATCTTCTTGATGTCGTGGAAGGCGTAAGACATGGCTCGCTGAAAGGTAGCCCCAGCATTTTTAAGACCAAAAGGCATCTTCTTGTATGCAAATGTACCCCAGGGACAAAGAAAGGCAGTCTTATGTTGATCTTCAGGACGGATAGTAATTTGATTATATCCGGAAAAATCGTCCATGAAGGAGAAAATCTCATTACCGGCACACTCATCAATGATCTGATCAATAAATGGTGTGGGGTAATTATCTTTAGGACACGCTTTATTTAGGTCTCTGAAATCGATGCAGACTCGAATCGTTCCTTGGTTTTTATCTACGGGAACGGGGTTTGAAACCCATTCAGTCAGAGGAACAGGGAAAATGAATCCCGCCTTAAGCAGCTTTTCAACTTCAGCTTTGATAGCTGCTGCCTTCCTATGATTGACCGGACAAAGTTTCTGCCTCACTGGCTTAGCGTTTTCATATGTCTTGATCTCATGCTGGACAATAGATGGGTCTATTCCAGGCATTTCCTCATAATACCAAGCGAATACATCCCTATACTCTTTAAAGAGCTCGGTGTAAATTTGAACCTCTTCACGGGAACATTCAACTCCAATGAAGACATTCTCAATAATATTGGGATCCCTGGAAATGTTCACTAGGATAGTAGGAGAAATCACAGCCATGTTCCCTTCAGCATAAACCTGTGTTGGTGCCAAAGGGTTCAAGACTGGGTGAACAGGACCAGGAGACGGAGGACTCGGAAAAATTGTTTCAACTTCACTCAAATCAGGTAAGAAGTAAGACCGATGATGCAAATCATCCCATGGTCTATCTATACCTGTCATGGCTTCCAGGATGGCCTCTTCAGATGGAAGAGTGGTATCAAGGCAATCCTGGGCCGAAGAAGAACTAAGCGTCCAAGCCGGAGCCACATCACCATCCAACTCTTCCGGTGAAAGAGGAGCTGGGATGGTTTCTGCAAAGTCAACAATAGACTGATACGCAATCTCAGCTGCAGAAATAGGAAATGCCATTCCACCCACTTGACCTTCCGCTAATGTGGCAGTAGGGGAAGGTAAGGTCCAAGGGTCCGAAAAATAATGAGTTTTGAAGAACTCTCTTCGAAGGGGAGCCTTGGAGGATGAAATAGCATTAATATGCACCGTAGGAGGAGGAAGATCAAAAGTACCCATCAAGGAAGAATACATTCCAACTCCTAAATTCTCAACAGGCACCTTAGTATTATCCAACTTCGGAACAGATGAGTCAGAAGGCGCATTCAGGTCTACAAGAGGACAGTCCAGTTGATCCACTGTAATGATCCTCCCTTCGTGGGGGAAACATACAATCCGAAATAATGAGGATGCAATGGCATCCATCTCATAAATCCAGTTCCTCCCCAACAGAAGGTTGTAGTCCAAGCTTGCATCCACTACCTCAACCTCTATATTGAAAGTTTTTCCCCCAACACAGATGGGCAAAGCTGGGACAATACCATGGGGTCTGTGAGAATGACCATTGAACGCAGTAAGAACAGTGCTAGATGGAACAGCTTTGGGAGATCCAAGTGTCTTCCAGCATGCGAGAGACATCACGCATGTGGAAGCACCCTCATCAACAACCGTTCGAAAGATATTGCACTTCTGATATGATGATTTAATGTGAAAAGCCATGTGATGAGGAAGTCTCTTCTTAAAATTAGTCATATCAAAATTAATCAGAAGAGAATTTTTCGGATCAATAGCCCCAATGGCAGTGAGCAAAGCACTGCGCTGAGCCGGAGAAGACTGGAGTACCTCTAAAGCTGACATCGCACAAGGACTCTGCGCCAGATCTTCTACAATCGAGTAGTTCTGGGCAGCCCTAGCATTTGGATTAATCGTTGATCACTTTGAAGATGATTTGGGCATCCGAGGCATAGACTCGATAGTAGGCTTCGTAATGTGAAGCGGCTCAGTAGCATCAGGAACTTCCTTAGCTTTCGAAGACTCTTCTCCGCCATAATCACGGGATCTCGTAGCGATATCCGCGTGAGCACTCATCATGAAAATGTTCGATGGAATTTCCCCTTCCTGGGTGCCCCCAAAGGAAGCCCCAGGATTTTGGTTCGCGCCAACAACTAATTGCTGCCCTTGGGGAAAAGGGTTTGTTAACACAGCCTGGGAACTAGAAGAACCCTGCTGGGCTAACAAGCGCTGCGCATCCTGAATTTTAGGGCAAAGGTGTGTGAGATGGTCTCCAGCACATAGCTTGCATGGAAACTTCACTTTCTTCTTCTCCTTTTGACCCTCACCAACACGCTCGTTGGTTTTATTTGCATTACCCTTCCCGTTCTTGCCCTTCTTCTTGTTATTTCGTCCCTTCTTCTTCCCATCGGATTGTTGATTTCCTTTGGGATCAGAAGCTTGGACAACATTTATGGACAAACACTGGGAAGGTGATGACTCAGCAGGCACAACCTGACTAGAAGGAGCAGATTGCAAAGACAACTGCTGCAGTTGAGTAAGCAGGCTGGCTGCACCACTATTGATCGATCTGACAAGCCCATCACCATGCGGACCAGGCTTAGTTTTCGATAAATCTAATTTGGAGCAAGGAGCATTGGGCAAATATTTATAAAGGACCCCAGACTGAGAATAGATCAATTCCAGCTGCTGGGCCCTAAAAATGGCCTGCTCCTCAGAAAATACCCCAGATAGGGATACATCTTTTGAAATATCTAACTGCAGAGATTTCAGAAACCATTCGAGAAGGAATTCTCCTAGAATATGAGCTTTAATAAGCCTTTTCCTTCTCCTCCATTCCTGAATGTGATCAGAAATGTGGGTTGCCTCATCCTGCTTAAAATTAGCCAGGAGTTTCGTCCTAGCCTCATATCTGATAGGCAACTGAAAATGGTTTAGAAATGTGACAGCCAGTTCTCCAAATGTAGCAAAATTGCCCCCAGTTAGCTCGATATACCATTTGGCAGCGTTTCCAGTTAGGGTGCGTTGAAATAATCTCAACCTAATCGAATCATCGATCAGGGAGTTCGAAGAACACCATAAGTGGAAAGTGGTGATGTGGTCCACCGGATCCTCTCCATTCTTACCTTCAAACTTTGGAATGTCTGAAGGAAGTTTGGTCGGGACCGGAGGCCACCCCGGACTATAACGAATCGGATCATTAGTCAACTTCGACAGATCTGGCAAGTTTAACATTGCCAGAAAAGGTAAGCGAGGCGGAGCCTGAGGATTCCATCCTTGATGGGATGGATTCCCAACATTATAAAAAGAATAGCCTGGATTTGATAAGGCACCAGGTTGCCAGAAAGGACTCATAGAAAAATGAGAAGAACCTCCTCCCAATGTAGAGTTACCAAAGCCCAGACCAGTTCCCCCCGCTGAAGTATTAAATGAAGAGGAGAGCCCCTGATAGGGGTTCCAGGCATTGGAAAGAGGAGAAAAGGTCTGGTAAGCACTCGACGAAGGGAAAGAATTATTCCCTTAATGACCTGCGTAAAACTGATTCCCTGCCCCCGCTGTAGTAAACACAGGATTCCACCCTATAAAAGTAGTCGAACTTTGCCCCCCAGACCAAGGGTTGAAACTCTGGGTCTGGGACGTAAACGGAAAGGACCCTAAAGAAGGATTGGAACTAGGAATGTGCCTAGTTCCAAAGGGGAAACCCTGAAAAGAAGCTAATCCACTAGCCATAGAAGACATGGGTGTAGATCCAACTGTAGCAGCGGAAAAGGAAAAAGAGGGATTCCCACTAGAGGGCATCCCTGAACAGAAAGGACCAGAATGAGAAGCATGTGCTTGGGTGAAACCAAAGCCAAATACAGCATCACTAGAAGCAATTGAAGATAAAGCAATAGTGCCCCCTCCTTCAACAGAAGCAGGGGTCTGAATGCCTGCAGCACTCGCGGCAGAAGCCGCGTTCCCAGTCATGGCCATTGAAAGGTATGAATGATACAGAAGATCTTCTGGTCTCTCAGACTCAGGTCTGATGTACTGAACAACGAACGGATAGTCAGGAGGAAGAGGAGATGGACCTGTCGCAGGAGGCTCAGGTACGTCTTCAATTTGAAAATCTTCTTCCTGAGGAAACAAAACTCGCGAGGTGAGCGGAACGCTCCTCTCGGAACCGACACTGGGACCGCCCAGTGAAACCTTCGCACCTTTGTGGAGGATCTCTCTCCACTACGTCAGACTCCACAGGGTGGTAACCACCTGCCAAATCACTCCTACGCCTTCTTGAAGAAGGCTCTGCACCCTCGGGAGATAACCCCCGGATTCTCCTAGAACGACGAGGCGCTTGATCAGCCACTTTTATAGATTTTTTAAATTAGACTCAAAAAAGTGAAAATCTAGGCAAGCTAGAGGAGCAAAGAGCACTCACTAAACATAAAAATCCCTGAGAAACAGCAAGCAAACAGCCTCCAAGTATTTCCGCTCTGGGTGATGAGGACCGAACACCAAAATACAGAAAAGCGAAGTATAGGGCCTTCCGAAAGCAGTATGGGATGATTAGGGCCCAGAACAACTAGCGAAGGTATCAGAAACAGTTACGCCGACCTTCTCCCAACGACAAACGCCGCGCTCAAGCACCCAAGCTCGCAAGGGCACCCCCCTAAGTACCGCTCGAAAGTGATGTGGACGTCCGCCTAAGGTACCATGTGGGTATTCCCCCCGGGCAGCGCTCACCTATGTGGAACCTAGGAGTGGCAACTATGGGCACCAATCCGTGTCAGAAGCCGGGCGGAATGGTCTTGAGGTCAGATTCAGCTAATCAGAGAGGGGGTATCCCTCTTCTCAGCCTTCACTTCCCCTCGCGCTTGACTCTCCGGAGGAGAGCTTTCCCGGTCCACCTAACGGAGTTGGATTTCGCTCAATTAATCAACTTCTATGTTTTGTTTGAGCGAACTTGGAGAGTTAACTCTCCACTCACCTATTCCAAGGCCCTACAACCTAGCTAGTTGGTGTATGACACTTAGAAAACTTGCTAGTTGATTTTAAATTATATCGCTTATTTTAATGGGCTGTTATGTTAAGTCACAAGGATATGGAGATGAAACTTATGATGTTTTTGACGCAGAAAGAAATTAATAAAAACTTAACTACATGCAAATGCAGTTATAGTCTTTCGATGAAAATCAATATCTATACAGGTTCTACGAGATTAAAAATTGTATTTTTCTTTTCAAATAGCAAACTCACACTCACAAAAACTATGAAACTGACTAAATTCTGAAGTGCACCTAATGCAAATCACTACAAGCATGCAAATCCTAAGATGCAAAATCTCCTAAAGCAGAGTGAAATTTCCCAAAATTCCTTCAGTTTTAACTCTTCTTGGTTGTCCAGAAAGCTAGTTCCCGAAATCAAGAAATCTTAATATGAAGACATCAAAACGCTTAAAAAACAAGAAGAATAAATGAATGACAACTCCCTTCCAATTATCAAGCCAAAAACCAAAAGCAAGAAACCTCACAAAAGCTTCAAAAGATATAGCAAAACGAAAACGAAAATGCAACAACAAAATCAAATAACAAGACAAAAAAATTTTTGAGCCTTTGAAATGAAAAAACAAAAAGCAAAGCAAATGTTTTTTGAGCTTTTTAGTTTTATAAAGAAAGAGCTTGAAAAGACCAAGCAAAACTATCAAAATCCAAACCAAACAAGACTGAATTTCAAGCACAAACTTCAACAATGCTCCAAACCTTATAAAGCTAACTAGTAGCAAGATCAATAAGAGAAAAAGAAGACAAGAAAACTCAGCCACTCAGCCTAGAAGAATAGTATAAACTTGCCACAAACAAAAACTTCAAAGAAGCTAGAAAAAATCTTCAAAAGTTGCAACAAGACCTAGCCTACTGAACTCAAGAAAACCAATCAAGAAATGAGCAAAAATCGTAGTGCAAAGCAAACACAAAGATAGGAAAGAGTAAATGAGAAGGAGCTCTCTATTCTGATAAAGCAGAACAGCCAAGAATGCCCAGAAAGCGATCTTGGTACTCAAACCAAAAGTGCCAGCACCAGAAACAACACTTTGCCAAAAAGACTAGTTTTCAATCAAACGAAAGAGAGAAAATACAAAAGACCACCTTATTCACAATCCAGAGAGTACAAAGACACTGTAGGAACAGGTCTCCACAGCCAGAAAGGACCAAAAAGTCAAGAAATCAAAAAATTCAAAATCTGCCTAGGTATACGCTACTCGACAGTTTAGCAACAAGCGTGCATACGCGACTGTGCTAAAGGAAACACGCGTATACGCGGGTCCCTTTAGACAAACTTGCATGTATATGCGACTGTGTGCAGAAAAAAGCGCGTATATCAAGGTAAATAATGAAAAAACAAAAAGGATCAAGCCTGGATAAGAATCCAGGACTTCAGACTGACTGAGAAAAAGTAAACTGGACTGCAAATGAAATTTAAAACTGTCGGCAACCTATCAAATAGCTGAAACCACCCAACAGGGGAGTCACAAGAATGTGTTCCCCAACGGAGTCCCCAGTGGAGTCGCCAGTTCTGTTTCGGGGAAAATCACCCTAGAGGTTTGTTGGGCTTAAACCTCCACAGAGCAGGGGCATGCTACTTAAGAAGGACTCACACAACCATACATGTTCATGAAAAACTAAATAGAGTAGAACGAGGAAGTTACCCATAGGTCCTACGGTTGAAGCAGATCCCGCGGGGTCCAAACCCCCAGCAACCGTCCTTCCTTCTTAACCTGAAAGACAAGAAGAAACAAGCACGAAGAACTGGTTGTACAGCATATATCTACTCTAAATGTTAGTGAAATCCATAAGAAACATTATATAAACCATCATTAATGCTTAAATAACAATATTCTCATATATGCAAGCAGACACTAACACGTATATTTCGGGAACAAGATGGTACTTCTGTATTATAAATAGCATGTACAAAAATAACGAGTGGAGAGATCACCTGAATCCTTCCACGATCTTCGAGCAGACCGTCGTCCGGATCCATCCCGCCCTTGCCTCTCTAAGACTCCTTCCAAACAGGTGCATACGAGATGACATATAGGGAGATGAGCATCTCAAGGAAACAAGGGTTTCCTGTAATGAACTGGGAAAGTGCAGGAGGCACGGGGAATCAGACTTGGATAGGGAATACCAACCGAGTATAATATCAATAATTCTCTCTCTCCCTTAGGCCATACACATGAGGGGTTTTTATACTCCCTCCAAGTAGTTTCAACAGTTGGAAACAGTTGGCCACGTGCTGGGGTGGTTGAACTACCTGAGCAACCATCAACCCAACCTGAAAATAGGGAATAATTATATATTTTTTCATAATTTTAATGGCATATGCGGAAAAGTGTAGCTGGACTCGCGTATACACGCGGAAAAGTACGGGCATAATCGCGTATGGGGATTTTTACACTATTTTTTAGTGAATTTGTCCAAGTCTGTAGGAATGGGTGCCCAAATCCATAAAAGTAATCATGAATCATATGAAGGTGAGAAATGCTGCTATAACATGATCTCATGATAATTATAGTAAAGTATTGTCCATTAAAAGGTCTATGCAAATCCCAAAAAGTCAGTGGCACATAAGCAACATTGCTCAAATAGTCAAAGAGATCATTGAAAAGAATTTTGGCCTCAAGCATGAAGTTGGTATAGGGACAACTGCCCTTTTCCTACATCCCTGCAAAGAGGACCAAAAATCTATCAGACAAGAACAGGAGGTAAGATAGGAAATAAGGACCAGCACAACAAAACACTGACAACCTAGAAGAAGTAGTAGGTGTGTGTTTATTTGGAATTAAAAATGTATGGCTGATTTGACCAAGCAATAGAGAAACACTTGGGTTAAAAAGGCTGAAGAACTCCTCAAACCCTCCAAATGATCATTGAAGGCTTTTAGGCATGAGTGATGAGTTTAAATAAGTGTCTCTTTGATAACTTTGAAGGAAATTTTTTTTTTTTTTTTGAACATCCCTAAAGGTTCAGAAGTTGGGAAACTGGTCAGGTTGGTCATAGACAGTGACAAAGAAACCTTCTTCATCAACAATAGATGGTTTCAAGATTTTTCCAACTATTTTCTAAATTTTGAAAACAAGCTTCAACTCCACTACATCAAGGGTAAGATCATATGTCGAAAAGATCTAAGGAGACAAATTATTGGCACTATATGCCACTTCACTGAAGGAGAAAAAACATCACTTCAAAGGTCTGATTTCGCACAAGCAACAGTCAAGGGCATATTCAAAATATCTAAGGGATGTGAAAATGCTTTCTAAATCACCCTAACAAATTATCATGACAAGAAAAGGATCATCATTGATCAAATCAACTGTCCAAGATCAAAAAGAGACAATGGTAAAAGCGGCTTTAGAAGACATTTAAAGATAGGGCCAAAAGGACGTTGGAAAAAGGAAAAAATTGCAAAAGGAACCTTGGATAAGTGGGTTTTTAAGTTCAAGTTCTTTAAAAAATGGTATAAAACACCACAAAGCAACATTTTCCCCCTCTTTTTCTCATTTGAAAGACACAACGAACATTTTTAGTTCCTCTGTTAGAGTCCTCGGGAAAATTTTTTTGTGTGTTTCACTCCTGTAGAAGTGTGATGCATGCCTGCGTGTAAGACCACCCGAATGCATGCAAGACCACCCGAATGCGTGCAAGACCACCCAAAGGTAGCGCTGCACTCTTGCCACAGTTTTCAAACGTTTTCCCGTACACGTTCAGACACACGACAACCCGTGTAGCCTGGAAAAGGTCGCCCATTGTCCAAAGGAAGGCACGAAGGCCTGGCAGAGTTGCCCACCCTCATGTAGGAAAGTTCCCTGCCATGCATCCCATGCACGGAATTACGTTCAGGCACACGACATGTTTGTTCTGCGCTCCTGCCAGCGTGAAACCCTGCATGACTTCACGTTCAAAGGTGCCGAAGCAACCCGGAGGTGCTACGCTCCTGCCACAGGCATGCAATCCCTACACAAATTTGCGTTCAAAGGTTCCCGAGCCACCCAGAGGTTCTACTCTCCTACCACAGGCGTGCAAGCCCTACATGAAATTACATTCAGGTGTGACTGGAGTCGCCCAGAGACGTTGCACTCCTACCACAAAAGCGAAGCATTTCCCGAAATGGTGTTCAGAGGCACCCAAATTTCCTAGAGAGCTTGGTGAAGCCTTTTTCTTTCTATGAAGGACATTTTAAAGAGGTATTTTCACTGTTATCACCTCTTCATGATTTTATGAAGGATAATGGCACCAAGTAAATTCCAAATTTGTGTTAAAGAAAGCATGAAGAAAACTTGAAAAGAAAACCTAACCTACTCTCTACTAGTCTCCTAACCTTGTTTAAAATCTCAGCACCTCCTTAACCTATTTACATATTATTTCACAAGCAAGAATCACTTCTATTTAAATATTTTGGGGTAGGGTAGAGAAAAACAGCATGTCTGAAGAAGAGAGTGTTGACCTAAATGAAGAGACAAGACCAATAATGCAATAGAAGAAGGGAGGGAAGCCAAATAGGTTTGAACCTATAAGCACTAAAGAAATGATAGCCTCCCCTTCTATTCTTTCTCGTTTCCAAGAGTTAGGGTGCTATGAGTTCTGTAACAAAGTGCAAGAGATCAAAAGGCACCCTTACTTGACCAAGTTATTTTCCTTAAGACTTCACAGGCATAAAGTACATCTAGTAAGGGTAAAATTTGAGTTGAGCACCAGTACCATCTCTAAGGCCACTGGAATACCTGGCATAGGAGAAAGGTGGTTTAAATAGAAGCATTTTGACTTAATCCATTATCATCCATTCTTAAAACCGAGTTTTCAAGCTGACTGTAAAACCATTTTTCCTTTTTCTCATCTTTTGGACAGATATGCCCTCCTCATGAAGATTATCATGAATTATTTCACCTGTGAGGGAAGGTTCTCCATAGTCTATTCCTATCATATTGGAATCCTCATGCATTTCACCAGAACCAAGCTACTACACATGCCCTACTACCTTTGCAAAAGAATTAATAAAATGTCCTCCATCATGCAAAAAAGGCCTCCATCCCAACAAATGTCAAGGCTCTTTCACCATTCCCTCATCAAAGTAATCGTCTCATACCAACTAGAACAACAAGGCATTCCCTGGGAGGTTTTTATCGCCCATGATGATTTCACAACTCCATAGCCCATCCCTCTACAAATTATGCCATCATCTTCTCAAATTCCTCCTCACACACCTCCATCACCCTCTCCTAACCTTGGGTCATCTTCTTCACAAGAATCATTCCCTTAAACAGACCCTCCTCATTTTATTTCCCCTGAGAAATCTAAACATGAAGAAAGCAGTGATGAACATGAAGAATGCAGTGATGATCATGAAGAAATCAGTGGTGATCATGAAGAAAACAGTAAGGGAGAGAGTGATGATCATGAAGAAAACAGTGATATAAAGAATGCTAAAGATGAAGAAATAAGTGAAGAAGAAGAAGATGTCAAAGAGGGAGATGGCCAAGAAGAGAAAAATGAAGGTAGTAACAAGGATGAGTATGTGTATGAAGAAGAAAACAGAGGTAAAAACAGTGATGCAAGTGAAGAGAAAATAATTCAAGATAGTGGGTCCCATGGTGAAAAGGATGACTCTAAAGACACACAATCAGAGGTAGCTTTTCAAAAAGAAGACAGTGAGCAAGAAAACTGAGTTCAAACCATTGATTCCCATGATGAGATAAAAATTCAAAACAGTGGGTATGAAAATGAATAAAATGGCATTGAGGTTACAAAAATAGACAGTGGAGAGGAGACATATGAAAGAAATCAAGAAATCAAGAAAGACAGTGATAAGAATGGCACAGGCAGCCAAGAAACAGGGTTTAAAGTTGTTTTCAATAGGCAAGGGAGTGGTGAAAAAGGGCCAAGTAATGAATAAAATAAGAAAGGAAGTGAAGAGGAAATCATTCAAATGAACTCATTTAATGAAGAAGGGAATGATTCTCACTGTGATGAGAATACCAATAAAGGTTCCCAAAGAAATGACCCTACAAACAGTGCTAACAGTGATATAAAGAATGATATTGACAATAAAGACAGTGGACCAAAAGATCAAAAGGAGGACAGTCATGAAAGTAAAGAAATTACCAACATAGGTGCCTCTAACAGTGAAAAAATAGAGCAGGGCAATATTGAAGGTCTTGGTAGTAAGGAAAGCTTGAGAGAGGTTAAGGATGCTTATCAAAAGGACAGCCAAGAGCAAGGCAAGAAAGACACTCACACAGAAATCATCAATGAAGAAGAAAACAGTCTCAAGGTCATTAGTGACCAAACTTTGCAAGTGAAACTTATGGCACCTTTCACCATCACATATCAAAAGGGAAGGAGGCATGTGTTTTCTACCTCCAAAAGGCAAGGGGCCATGCAATCCTCCTCAAAAACATTGAAGGACAAAGGTACAAAACCATTGAAGGGAAAAGTCAAAAAATCATTGAAGGACAAAGGAAAACAACAACTGAAGAAGGAAGAAGACAATCACGAGGAAGAAAGAGAATTTGAACCCATTAACATAGATAGTGATGAGGAAAATGAAACAAGGATAGTCAATTCTCTTCTACAAGACCGGAATGCACAAATTAAAGACTCGGAGGCTGAGCTAGAAAGAACAAAGGATCTCATTCACTTCCTACAAATGCAGAACAAAAAAATGAGTGGCCATCTGGCCATCTATGAATTAAGGGTACTCAAATATAGGAATGAGGCTCAAAGATAACAAGTGAAGTTGGAGGAATCCATGGGTGCTTATGAGGAAAATAGTGATGAAGAGGGGCAAGCTAGAAAGAGACCTAAGACTATGGGTCTTAGGATAGTATTGGAAAATCAAAGAGAGGAAGAATCAGCCCAAGCACAAAAATTTCCCGTCACCGAACTCCTTGCCATGAAAATTGACCATAATAGGGAAGCATGGCTCGAGAGAGCCAACCTACATCTAGAGGCCAAATTGGAGAAGGCCAACAAATACTTGAGCTTGCAAAGGAGAATGACTAAGCATTATAAATGGAGAAATCACTTTGCAAGGAGAAAATTCAAAACTGCCCAAAATGAGGGCCTGTCACCGAATGATGAGAAATAACAAGCTAGGCTTGCTATTTTGGCTCAATATTCACTATAGGTCTCCAAGGACCCTTGAGGCACCTACATACCAAATTTGAGGAAAATTGAACAAGTTTTTGTGTTTAGCAAAATTTCAAGCCTAAGAATGCAACACCCCCTGTGCTATGCTTTTTCCAAGGAAATTTTCAAAGGGATTAGCTTACATTTGTGGATTCCCTATCATGAGAGGAGTATTCTCACCAAATTTCAGCTCAATTGGAGTTGTTTTGGTCCCCCTAAAGGTCAAAAACAGTCATTTTCTCACCTTTCTGCCCTCTTTTCTGAACAGGTGCTGCGCTCTAGGAAGCCTTGGATTTTTCTAATTTTTGGGAAACTTTTAGACATTATATTGAGGAAACAAAGGTCAATTTGGAAAGCATACATCCACATATTTCCAATGGGCCATCATGAGTCTTTTCTGACATTGGGAAGGCTTCCAAAACTCTGTTTCAAAAATACCTTTTTTGGTGCTGCGCTCCTAGAAAATTTTCAAGTTTTTTAGACAGTATGTTGCGTTCTTGTGTGTAACTAAGAAAATGTGCATTAGGAAAGTTTCATCATGTATGTCAGAGCCTAAAAGTCAATATTTTTTCTATTTTAGTCCAGAAAAGATAGTTTGGAAGATATTTTGTGCCTTGGACCTTGTAGGGCCTCAAGGACAAGTTAGGATATTTGTTTCTGGCCAATAGGCTTCTAGATGCTCTAGTGAGCTCTCTTCCTCCTAGCTTGTTATATAAGCCATGAGGATTCATTGTAATCAGTTGGGACTTGATGTGTTATAGAGAAATACATGTTTTATGAGCTTGGAGAAGATATTTGGTTTTATGAAGTGAATGAATGGCTTATGTGGCTTGATGTTGGAGAAGCTTGCTTGCAGGATTCCATAGCTTGGTGAATGGTGATGTTTTTATAACTTGTTAGTTTTTTCTTGTCCTCATTTTTTATCATTCTACTTGTTTTCTATAGATCAGAAAAGTATAGGTTGAGATATGCTCATGGAAGTACCTCAAATATCTTGTTTTCTATAGTTTTGATGTTTTCTTCTTTTAGTTCATCTTAAAGAATTCTTGACTGCTCCTTAGGCCCACTAAAACTTGTTCTTTGTTTCATGAATGATTAGTATGTTAGCTCATAAATATGACTCATGGTATGCCTTGCTTATTTAAAGTTTTCAAAAACTTATTGTGAAGCTTTTTTATGGAATACTGATTGATTAGGTTAATACAAAGAGGTCTTGTTTTGATCTTGCCCTTTGCCCATGCTCATCAACTTGTTTCAGAGTTCCCGATAGTTTGATATATGTTTTTTAGGAGTTCCCTCTCCATATATTGAATTGTTTGGTTATATTATGTGTTTTCTCAAAAAGCTGAAGGTGAATTTCTAAAGTTAGGAGTTCTAATGCTTCTATGTATCACCAGAATGTTCATCTTACATGTTTATCAGTTTGAGTATTGTTCATAGAGATTAATTGTTTGCTCTACCTCATGAGTTATTGCTTTCAGACTATTTATGTTTAAGACCTCTTTTTTTTTCCCAAACTTCATGTTCACCTCATACATAACTTAAAGGATCCATTAACCTTGCTAAATTGGCCCTACAATACACTCGGTTTCATCATTTAGAGACCCTTGACTTCATCTGACCCCATAGCCCTATTGATTTGACAACCTCTCACTCCACATATCTTAATTAGTCATCTTACCCCAACCCAAAACAAGAAAACAAATTACACTTAACAAATAGCCTAAAATCAATCATCCGAAGGGAGGAAGTTCACATCCTTCACACAATAGAGAGAGCCCTCTCTGAGTCCAAGAAGGGTAGGTCCTAGGACTCTAATGACTGGTTTGATGTTACCTTGTCATTTAGTTTAGCCAATATGCCAAATCACAGGACCCTAAAACTTTCTACACTACACTTCAGTCCACACAAATGTTTGTTTTGTGTTGGTTCTAGTCGTTCGACTGGATTCTTTGTATCTAAATATGGAATACGAATCAACCCACTTAAGGTCCAAGCCATTCTTGATTTTCCTGCACCATTAAACTTACTTCAGTTACAAAAACTTCGAGGAAAGGCTAACTTCCTAAGGAGGTTCATACCCAGTTATGTAGAAATGGCTAAAGGATTTACTCGTCTCTTGAAAAGGGGGATTCCCTTCCATTGGGATAAGGTTGTGCAAGCTTCTTGTGATGCTCATAAAGATGCCCTGACGTGAGCATCATTAATGTATCTCCCTAATGATCATAGTGATTATTTCTTATATATCGTTGCAGTAGATATGACCATTGCTATGGTTTTAGTCCAAGAAGAATATGGGATAGAACATACGATATATTATTTGAGTCTTAATCTCAATGATACAGAATTGAAGTATTCGTACATCGAAAAGATTGCCTTGGCAGTCGTTCAAGATGTCCAAATATTTCAACATTAAATCCTTCTACAGAAGACCATTGTCATTTCGGATTGCGACCCTATGACATACATTTTCTCACGTCAATTGCTGGGGAAAATATTCAAAATGGATTGTCATTTTGTAGGAATTTGATTTGGAATTCATAAAATCCAAGTCAAAGAAGTCTTTAGTTTTGGTTGAGCTTCTCTGCGACCTTCCCTCCGATAGTACTGAAACTACATCAGAACCATCAATTCCAAATGAGTCTATGTTTCTGTTTGGGTCATCTAACCCTTGGTATGGTGATTTTATCATTTATCTCCAAACCCAGACTTCCAAGCCTAATACCTCTTGCTCACAACAATGACGTATATGATACCAAGCCAAAGATTATCTGATTGTCAACAATAAAATTTATCGCTGTGGTGTCGATATGATTTTAAGGAGGTGCCTCGCTCATGAGGAGGTCGAGAAAGTTATAAATGATTGTCACGATAGTGCTTGTGGTGGAAATTTGTTTGGATACACTATCGCGCAAAATATTTTTTGTGCCAATTACTTTTGGCCAACCATATTTCGGTACTGCATCCTCGTGGTCAGAATTTGTTGTGTGTGCCATACATTTGATCGTAAAATATTCATGCCACTAGCACCAATGCATCTTGTTATCATCGTGGGACCATTTGCACAATGGGGCATTGACTTCATGAATTGCAACCCTCATTCGGCTCGGGGGGCATGGTTATATTATTGTCATAGTCGACTACTTTACCAAGGGGGGTGAAGCAATGCCTACATTCAATAACACAGGAGAAACAACTGCATTGTTATTTTTCAATCATGTCATCTCACGGTTTGGTGTACCACAAGCTATAGTTACAGATCATGGTAATAATTTTTGAAATCACATGATGAATGAGTTGACTACCAAATTAGGATTTTCGCATGATAGTTCTACTGCTTATTATCCACAATCTAATAGATAATTTGAAGCCATTAACAAGATCCTCAAGTGAATGGTTCAATGATTGATAGGATAAATTTTCATTTAATCCCATACCTGGCTTTGTGGGCATATCAAACCTCGGTGAGAAATGCAACCAGATTTACCCCCTTTCAATTGGTGTATGGTTTGGAAGCTATCATACCAATCCAATGTCAAATTTTGTCATTAAAACCCGCTATTAACTTGTTACCTGACACGTCTAATGAAGAAGTGCATATTTTTAACCTCATCCATCTAGATGAGATGCGTCACGAAGTTGCATTGGCCAATGAAGCACATAAGAGACGAATCAAGGCGCAATACGACCAACATGTCAAGCCTTGCATCTTCTCAGAGGGAGACTTGGTCTTACTTTATGATCAGGAAGCTGATTTTATAGGAACAGTAAAATTTGAGCCAATATGGCATGGCCCCTACATTGTCAAAAGATTTTTGTCTAAGGGCGCCTACGAGTTAGTTGATTATGATGGAACTCCATCAGCACAACATCGAAATGGGTTGTGTCTTAAATGTTACCATGATTAATTTAGTGTAGTAAAATTTTTTATTATATTATATATATCATTTCATTTGCATATATTGTCTTAGTTTTTTTATCTAGAGTTTTCTTGAAGTCAGTAATCGATTTTAAATTTCATCACAGAGGACTGAATCTTTGGAAAAATCTGTTGGGTACACCAATGGTGCTAGTCGTAGTACGTAGAACCTATCCTCTGTGGCATGGGCCATTTTCGCTCCATGTCCCAAGTTAGTGAGTTTTAAAGGTATTTGTATCCGTTGATCCACAAACAATATTGCTGAGTATAACGCATTGATCAAACTTCTCTCTGATGCCATTTCATTTGGTATTAATAGCATCATCATTAGGTTAGACTCACAACTTGTTGTACTGCAACTTACTACTGTTTATATTGTCTGAAATCCAACACTTCATCATATCTTCCTTAGAGTTCGAGTTTTGGAAAGACATTTTGGTTACATTAAATATCAACACATTTCCAAAAATTTAAACATATTAATTGATTCCTTAGTGAATTTCATTTTAAACAGACATTTGCAACACATGTAAAGACACATTTTCAATTCACATCACATAATTAAATAGGATTTTGCATTAAACATAGTAAAAAAATGAAAAAAATAGATAAATAGTTTAGGTTTTTACAAAAAAAATTGGCCAGGACACATTGGTCATCTAACCTCAAAATGTATGAAAAAATGGAAAAGTAAACTAGTGATGCTCGTGATAACAAGCAACTTCTCTAGCTATCCTACGCAATAACCATATCCAACAGTTAGGAATCCAATAGTATGGCACTGCAGTATCATAGGTAACTCTTTGATCTGGAAATTCGGAATCCCAAGAGTCAATCCGTCTACATGTTGTTGTACCTCAACAATAGTCTCGGTAAAATCTAAATCTCGAAGGACTTATCTCCTGATAGCCCTCTTTGCTAGCTCAACTACTCCCTGCCCTACTTATCCCATTGGTCGAACCCAACCCACATCTATGTACATCAAAACTTTATTTTATTCTTGGGAAACATCAAAATACAAAAAATGAAGAAACCTCAAAAAATCAAAAAACATGGTCAAATAATTCTTACCTATTGCACCCTGTTGAGCACCATTTGGTAGAATCAAGTCTAGATCTCTGCGGAAATGTACACCTGTGTATGGATACTCATTTATGGAGAACATATGTCATCCAAACCTAGAAAATAATGCAATAGAGAATATGATGGTCGATTGAACAACATGTCTAGACATAAATTCAACCCATCTCTGTATTTTAGAATCTTTAGGACCAAATATACTCAATGTAACATGATGTGGCTGCATCAATGGAACCTACTATAAAATGAAGGAAATCAGGATTGAGCCATACTTGAAATTCTTCTTCCTCCCACCCTTTTCTTTAGTCATATGTTATTTCATCTAAAAGAGTACTGCTTCATCCCAGTTGAATATTGCTGATTCTAAATATTCAAGAGCATACTGCATGTATGATCGGTTTGTAACATGTAGTGTCGGGTAATTAGAAAGCTTTTAAATAGTAAAAAGGATGGTTCTCAAAGGTAAATCAGACACATCACAGATATGTATTTTCCCATATTTACTTGGTTCAATACCTGGATGAAAATTTTGGTGTATGTAATCCCTCACTCTCTCTCCTCCAAGGTTAGATCCTGCAAGGGAAATAAGAGAACCTTGTCTCAATAATCCAGTGAGAAAGTTAATATCCTCAACCAATATTGGGATCACTTTGTTCCTAATGTGAAAATATTGCAATATTGGATCCCATGAATGAACTAGGAACTCCAATAGTCCCATATGCTGCCTCATCCCTGACAATCTGAATTTTATAAGAAACCTACAATCTCTGAGGAATCTTACTATACCAGAATCGTTTAGGGAAATCATATATTGTTCTTCATGTTCTCTTTCTCACCATGTAATCATAATTTTGATTCGATGAATACCTGAAAGCCAACCATAAGCTTCATTAGGATCAATTTCATGAAAAAAACTTTGGAAATTTTGGGCACACAGCAAGAAACAAAAATGAGAAATGCGCCCAATGCACCCCAGGTCAAGGGACAGAGCATTGCAGTGCATTTGGCCTTCAATTTTAGTGCACTGCAATGCACCTTTCAACATTAAAGGGCGTGTTTCCCTCAAAATGTAATATATTTACCCTAAGGGGCTCAAAACCCTAGAAATTTACCATGAAATGTAACATAAATGATACTAAAAGAAACAGAATTTCATATCTCCAACATTGATCAAACGGCAAGAGCAATCATCCACTAAAACTATCGCAATCAATTGCTAAAGTTCAAGGGAATAAATTGGTCCAGAGCTCCTAATTTTCAAATGGTAATAACTATTTTATTAGTCATTTTGATTATTTTAAATCATATTTAATTCTATGACTATGATTTTTACTCATTTTTACTATGAAACATGTATTTTTAATCCATTTGATGGTTCTATGAACATGTTTTACAGCTGATACATTGATTTTAGTGTGCACAACTATTCAAGAATGATTTTACCACAAAGCATACTTTTATCCTTCTTTTTTGAGCTTTGGTACAAATGAAAAAGGAATTAAAGCACACATTTATCTATTTTTCGAGCTTTGATAAATGCGAAAAAGAAACCCCATGCAGAGTTCCTTTAGCTCTTTTCAAACTCCGATAATATGAAAATATTGTCAAGCACTTGTCTTTTTGAGCTCATAAAAGTAAATGAAATGACATATACTTAGTATAATTTTAACCATTTTCCGGACTAAGATAGGTTCTTTACAGAAAAAGAAAACCTTACTCGAACATGGCTAAGATGTTTTCTCATGTATCATTTTTACACTTTTTTGGACCTGAGCGACAAATTTACGAAAAAGGACTCATGGAGTTTTCTTTTTTTCACTTTTTCCAAACTCTCTAAACATGAAAAATGACCAGGTTTTCACTGTCGTTAGATTCGTTAAAACATAAAATAGCGACGAACTTGTCGATCATGGCAATATCGAGTTTCATTATCACTAGACTCATTAAATCATTAAATAGCGATGGATTCACCCGAAGGGTCGAATTATAGAGCAACCATATGTTACCATCCTCAAGCTTGTCAAAAAATAAATAGGTATTGGTCAGCAATGAGTGGGGTAAATTTGGGAAAAAGAACATAAAATTTATGGTAGTGGGTCACTCTTGAACATGACACTTTCACTCCATCACTGTGACTTTTTGGGTTGGGTAATATTCTTGAAGGTTCATCATACCTATGGTCCATCACACCATCACTTCACTTTTGGGTCAATGATGCCATCTCATTACAGTGTCACCGATATGTTCAAGATAAGTCATCCAGTAATTCCTCATCTTTTGCAATACTCATAAACCTTCATTTTCATGATAGTCATCCCTGAATATTTCTACAGAAAGTCACATTTTGTCTCCAAAATCATTACTCCCATTTCGCAGTAAATTTGCTTCATGTCGACATCAGATCATCATCTAGGAAGTTAACTTAGAAACATCTTTCCAGTAACTTAGAGCTTGCTACATCATCGATAGGTTTCTCACTTCCGGACCTTCGACCGAAAGATTTTATTTGGAATTCGAAGTCAAATCATCTATTGATGCCTTGCAAAATTTAATTCAGTACCTGGAGAACCATTAACATCAAAGGTCGTTTCCTCGCGTCTGTTAACATTTCACATTATTGGCTGGTAATTAGATGATGTCTTCCCATGTTTGAATTCAGATCATATATTCGCATGGTTAGAATTGTACTTGAACGATCGAGTGAACGATATAAGAAGACCACGGATCTAGTTTCATCCATCTGGGTTGTGATTTCAAGAAATTGTTCACATCATATGTACGATGGCTTTACATACAAATCGTCATCCGAACATGGGCCTATATATGTAGGCATGTCTATATTGGGCAACATTATGATGTAGACGACTTTCTGAATTATGTACATGTTATGATAGTTTATGTGTTGAGCAGGGGTATGCCTCCCTCAGTAATTTATGTCCAAGATGTAAGATATCATGATGTAATGTATTGCAAATTGATGCAGGTCACCGTCCACTTTAGATACTACTCATCACATCGTAAAGAATCTCATCCAAATATTATTATTATTTTGACTTCATGCTTTAGGGGGAAACTCTTACAAGTCAATTTGGGGTTCATCCCCCAAGTCCTGGTCAAATTGGGCATCATCCCTCAATAAAAAATGAATAGGGTCTATCATCCCCTTAATTTAGTTTCTTTATGCCCTAAGTGAATACATTCCATTGATGGCTTCAATTGTGAGATTTTGAAGGTTTGAAGTATATATTATATGACCCATTGACTCATCAATTCTCCTCTGCATGGGCCTAACTACATTGTAGTGCACTTACGTCCATGCAAAGGTGCATTGCAGTGCACTTCTCGACACTCAAGGGTGTGCTGGTCTTCTGGGAGTGAAATCATCATTTTTCTGGGAATTTCCACAAGTCTAGTGACTTCTGTAAAAGCTCATAGGTGTCATACTTCGAATAAAAGTGTTCATCCATCACCTCTAAACCTGGAAACATGTATCACCTATTATTAGAAATCCATTCAATTCCATTTTATTGAGAAAACTACGTCCTTCAATTTCCCTATAAATTGAGCACTCATATAAGTGCTAGGGAGGGAGAAATTTGTTTAATGTTATGATGTTAGATTCTCAATTGATGAGAGATGGAAGTATTGATATGCTGCTAAGATGATGCTTGGTGTGTTGAGGACAAAATGAAGTTGGAATAGGTTGATAATGAGTCGATATATTGGTTGTAATCTTCTCCTCCTACTTTCTCAATAAAGATGTATGTTCATTTTCTCGTATGTATGCCTATATCTTGTGAATTTCATTCTTAATTTTGTATGTATTCTCAGATATAATTAGTTTGATTTGGTTAAGATAAGTAGATATTTGTATATTTGTATGTTGTTTTCTATTCTCTATCTTTTATTGCAGGAAATGATCTAGCGACTTTAGTTGGATTAAGAGTGACGACAACAATGACAGAAGGAGAATAAGAGAAAAAAGATCACAAGTAGGCTTCTTTCCTTTCTGTCTATCTATTTTTTTAGAGAAAATAATAGTGTTATTTCTTCTCTTG
The DNA here is from genome assembly GCA_034641835.2 of Pinus albicaulis. Lineage (NCBI taxonomy): Eukaryota > Viridiplantae > Streptophyta > Pinopsida > Pinales > Pinaceae > Pinus > Pinus albicaulis. The sequence continues at coordinate 1,331,486,482 of CM076579.1, forward strand.
TTCTAAGTGAAGGAACACCACACTCAGGGAATCTAGTTTATTCGTAGATTATAATTCCATATAACACCTGGGGTCCCAAAAAAATTTAGTAGTCCACAATCACAAAGTGCCCTTATGCAATTGGGGTTTTTTGTAGCTTGTTGGTATTCTACCTCAAGGCCCCTTTATTTCCACTCAAAGGCCATTTTTCACCTGAAAACATCATTAAACATTGATTAATTACCTTCCATGGAGAAAAATTTCCAAAAGAACTGGTAAATTTTGATCTTTGGTGAAAAAATTTTAACCCTCGGCGACATCATGGCTATCTTAGAATTTTTATGCACTATCAGTGTGCTGGTCTTGTTGGGCCCAAGGCGAACAACATCGACACGATGGGTGAATCCCGCTTTGGTCGCCCACAAGACCCAATTTTTTAACACTCCCATATACACCTAACCTATGGTTCAAATTACTTAAAATACAACCAAAATGTAGAGGAAAGGTAGATCTCTTACTTCCAAAAATTGTCTCATTGATTGGTCCCTAGGATTGGTCGCACTCTGCACCTGAAGATCAAGGTAAATATGGGTAAAATTCTCTCAAAATTTAGAAATGGTAAAAAGTTTTTTTTTTAACTTTTGAGTTTATACGGAATTGTTAAAATCATTTGTACCATTTAAAAATTAATTTTTACCTATAGATATTCTTCTCGATAAGAGTGACATTTTGTTGCATGTGCAGTGACAAGTAAATTCGAATTGGCGATGATAATTGGTGAACGCCAAGTTTTTTTTATCACTTTTTTCGACTCATGAAAATAAACAAAAAATTAACCCCCGTTGGAGTAATGTTTCAGCTCCTTTGTGACTCCTGAAACATGGAAATATTTCCAAGCACTGGTCATTTCAAGCTCGCTAAAGTAAATGAATTGACATCGTCTTAGTATAAGTTTAACCCTTTTCCGAATTGAGATAGACTAACTACGAAAAAGGAATACCTTAGTCGAAGATGACTAATGGGTTCTCACGGATATCGTTTTCTACCTTTTCAAATTTGAGGGACTATATACAAAACATGACCTTTCGAAATTCATTTTCTGCCTTTTTCTCGAACTCCCTAAACATGTAAAGGATGTCTAGTTACACCTCCGTTGGACTCATAAAACTTAAACAATGGAGGACATGTTACCATGACGAGATCGAGTTATTCCTTCCCATGGCTCGTTTAACTTACTATGATGGATTTATTGGAAGGGTGAACTTATATGACAAGTATATGGTATCCTCTTCAAGCTTGTAAAGAAAAATAAAGAGGTACTCACTAGAAATAATGAGGAAAAATGGAAGTAAACATGTCTTGTATTCTAAATCAAAGGTAGCATGTCGCTCTTGAACATGACACTCATATGCACCTCTTGTTGGGTTTGGTTCATCCTCACTTCATCCCTTGCCTTCCTAGGTTTTGTAAATCCATTTTTCTCTCATTTGATCATAACACATCGTCACCATGAGCATTGATCCCATTTTGATTCAAAAGTTGAAAAACTCTGTAGTCGTGTTGCTGATATGTTCAAGAGAAGTCTCATCTGCAAATTCAAACCTCTTGTGCCTCATTTGACCTTCTTTGCTACAATCCTGAATCACTCTCACCAACTTTCAAAAATCTTTTGTTTTGTGTCGATGATGTGGGAAACATTATGGCTATCCTTTAACAAATCACATCCTGTGAACTCTAGATCCTTATGTAGGAAGATGATCTAGAAACTTCATTTGGGTACCTTGGAGCTTGCATGCCTTAATGGAAATTTCTTCGCATTCGATGACATGTTCACATCATTTTCCTTCGATCGAATGATTCTGCAAGTATTTGAATTCAAATCCATTATTCACACTTGTATATTGTACTATTTTACATTGAGGGGCATTTTCATCATTGGTGGTTCCTCTCGTTCCTGTTAACGGTTTACATAATCGACCAATAATCAGGTGGTTTATACCGTGTTCTACTTCAACACATTTATTCACATGGTTAGATTTGTACTTTGGATGTTTTGGGATAGAGATGAAAACCCTGTATATCATTTGAATTTTTCCAAGAAGCATGGAGTTATTTAGTACTCATGATTGTATACATGATCATTTCTATATGGATGGTTGTTCCCATTCCATGGATCCATTCACATGATATTTTCTATTCAGATGGTTGCATCCATTCCGTGAGTTCATGTATTGTTAGATGCCCATTCAGAGATGTATTATTGGGCATAATTACATTAGAGATGTCATATGTATGGTACTATGTTTGATATTCAGGTCTCCTAATAGTGGTTTCCTAAGTCCCTGAATTGACATGTAAACCATTTCAATCATCACTTCCCATTCTTCCTTCATGCTTTATGGGGCATCTGTTATATAGTATTTTATCGTACTCCTTGTCTCATGCCCTAAGTTGTTGAACTTTTCCCCAAATGTCTCAAAATGACAAAATTTTCTAATGTGTTCACCATGAAAACATGATCAAAGAATCCCTGAAGAATAAAAGAGAAATGCCTTGAAGAAATTCTAGAAAATATTGCCAAAAGACTGTATTTGCAAGCCTAACACGGTCCTTATAACTTATGCCTCACTATTTTCATGTTCACCACTATATGTGTCTAGTGCTACCATCACAAGAATTTAAGTGAAAAGCCCATTTCTCCTATTCATGCAGTTTATTAAAAAATGTAGGAGAAGCTTCTCCTACTAGAAGCCTCGAGAACAGAGAGTTGGTAACAATTGAATAAGTATTAGGTTAAGGGCTATAATTTTAGGCCTTTGATCCTAACATTAGGTATATTCCCATTAAGATGTGGACCTTCCTCCCCCTTTTTTGGATCCCTAAATCGCTCTCCTTTCCTATAAATTAATTCCTTACTTTCCTGAAAGGGTTGATCAATGTCAGTTTCCATCCTTATCCTTAGTTGTGCCTAAATGTTGCCATATTGTGAAGGAGAAAAGAGTGCTTGAAGGTCTTGGCTAGGACATGGAAACTCATCCAAAATAGGCTTCCAACATTAGAGCTTAAGTGGTTATATGCTTCCCTTACTTTCTATAAATAATACACTATGTGTTTTCTTCCAATAAATGCATAAATCGTTGCTCATTTAGTGTGATACTCTCTAATTATCATATATTTTATGTTAGAATGAATTATGCTATGTATGATTTTTTTGTCTCTGTTTGATCTTCCTTGTAGGTATTCATCTGAAACATCATAAAGAGGATTTTACTTGGAAGCGAAAAGATCGAGAAACGACACCAATGGGTGTTAGCATAAAAGTGCGGTAGCCCATCTATATTACTTTGTACTTTATAATATAAGCCATGAAAGTTTGTACATAGGTGTCTAGTTTTTTTCTGGATCCTTCATTTAGGACTAGAGATATCACTTCTATCTGTAGAAGGGATTCTATATACAACATGTGGCTAGTTTCACCAACCACAGATTCTTAAATTTTACACTACTCATGTGATTTAAATCAACTATTTTTGGACTAATGTAGCTAATACTTACATCGGGATCTATTAAAATGGAAATAGAGTGATTGAATATTTTACCTTCAAGTTCCACCATTGCTAGTTGGTATTTAGCTTGGTGATCCTACAAAGCTCTATTAATTTTGGGTAGCTCCTTTCCACATTTCCCATAGTAGAGGCTTCTTGGATATTGGAAATTGATCCCGGTCAGGTGATGTGAGGAATTGTTTTGCAGTAATGGGGTTCTCCACAACCCTAACACTACAAATGTGGTTTCTAAGTTTGGTTGGGCTCTATTCAACTGGTTTCTTTCATTTTTTTTTACTTCATTCTAAAATTTGAAAATCCATTGACCTTTCCCAAGAGGTCCACTTGACATTTTTCGGTGTGCATTTTTGTTTCCTGCAGCCTTCACATTTTTGTTGTTCATAAAAAAATTTCCCCTTTTTATTTATCCAACCTTTGGTGCCCTCACCCTTATATTTCATTTGATGGTAAGAGATTCAATATTTTTAAATTGCTTCATCCATAATCTTAGGGTTATCAAATTACAAATTCTCCTTCATGAAAGGAGGAAAGCTGCTAATGAATCTCAGTAACATAAATATTTCTTCATGGATGTAAGGGACATCTCTCAACAATGAGGTAAATTTATTTATGAACTCATCCATTGACTATTTTCCCAATTTCAAATCATGGAAATATTTAGCCTTATCAGCATAGAATTTCTCATTTAGGTATCCGTCTCTGAAATGATTCTTAAATTTCTCCCAAGTAACTTATTTTTCATCGATCCCTCCATCTGTTTTATTTTCCTCCCACCATAAGATGACTTTCCCCTATAGTTGGTACAGTGCCAACCTTGCCTTAAAATAATCATCATATTTGTAAATTTTAAAGTATTTTCCCATAATGATCAACCATGCCTCGACTGCTTCCTCCACCTCCCCATAAAACATTGGGGGTTCAATTTTCTTGAACTCCACTTGCAATTCAATTTTCTATGTAATATTTCCAAATTTTCACATCATATTTGGAATATTAGAGTCCTTGATTTTCTTAAGGAATTAAGTAAATAAAAGGGTGGATGGACCCACAATCCTCAATAAGAATAAATATCCACTTTGTGTGTGTGAGTGTACATTAAATTAGACTAGATCTGCAAAAAGAGGTAGTTGAGAAACTACTAATGTGAATGAGATTGGAGATCATGTCTCATTTAATGATAGAGAACATAGAGGGTTGATTCAGTCAACTAAGATCTTGAAGATGTCAAACAAAGGGTAATTGAGCATTAATGATCAAGTGGTGGAGGATCATGTGCAAATGAAGCACACATGATGGAGGAGGTTGTTTGCTTGATTTGGTCAAACAACGCAGTCCCACTTGGAGGATCTTGTCCACATGATACTGCGCAGTTGAGATTAGGGACAACACTTGGGATGGCTCAATCATTATAAAGGAGATGAAGGCAAAGGTGAAAGGCATCTTGGATTATTTGATGTATGATATTTTAGATTTGGAATTGTCAAGTGACATTCCACTGCATTCTTGGGCTGTTTAGCAGAGATTGCGGGTGTTGTTTAGCACAGGGTGTTCCTGGGCGGGAATCCATCCTCTTTATTTGAGTGATATCCAAGGAAGAGGTTTGTACTTCATTATATATCAGGCTTTAAGTGCCATTTCCTTTTTCTACTTTCTGCAGAACATTAATATTCAAAAACCTGCAGATTTCTGAAGATCAATTTGGAAGGCGAATGTTGTCTTCAGTACTTCAGCTGGAGAAAAAGGTGAGGGATTATTCCCATCACTTGGTCTTATAGATCAGAACTCCCAGAGCCACATTGCAGATATGGAATTAGGCCAAAATTTATTGACCTCCTAACAACAGTATTCCCTACAGGAATAACGTTGTCCATATTGCAGATCTGAAAGGAGGAAGGAAGTTGCTAGTACTTTAGCTAGCAATCCAGTGGAGGATCATTCCTTCACATTTCCATCAGTCTTACCATCAGCCCAGATCTTATCACATCATTTTCAACAGGAAGAAGGCCTCTCTTTCCCTTACAACAGTTTCTATTGGTAGCTATGTTGCAACAGCTAAATTTATCATTGGAGGATTGAGAAGGTAGATCTAGAGCTCCCAGCTCATAAATCTGAGGAAGGGATAAGCCCTTCAAGAATATATTTGATCTGAGCACACATTTCATCCATCTATTCTTTAGATCTAGCTTTAGATCTGTATTTCCCAATAGATCAAGGATCAAATCGTGGGGAGGTGATTTTGCAAAGTTGCATATCTGGAAAATCCTTTCTGGGTTATCTTGGGAGTCCATCACATTGGCCAGATCTTGAATCTTGGCATCATCAGAGCTCCAGTGTTGAGTAGATCTACATTTCTCTTTTCATCCTGCAACCATATGCTTATATTCTGCTAAAGGGACAACGTATTATTTGCTGCAGAGCCTCAGGAGTTATGTTGTACCTGCTTCACACATGTTTTCAGGGTGATCTTGGCTCATCTTTTTGGCTAGATCTACCTATATCTTGTACTTGTGTAACTGATTCATCTCCAATATAATAAAATGTCTCAGCTCTTTCCGCATATTCTAATTTTTATTTAGATTTATTGTTTATCTTGCTGTAAGTTCTTATATTATGTGAAGTATTACTACATTCTCCCTTTTGGGATATTACAATGGTATCGAAGCATGATCTTTGGCTCAACTTGTGGACACCTCATTTTTTTACATTGAAAGAAGAACAAATAGATAAGATATATCATGGAGGATGAAAAATCTGTCACTCCTTTCTTTAGATCCATGCAAGATCTCTCCAAGGAGGTTTATCAAATGAAGGAGGAAGAATAGAGAGAAGATCCAAGAAAAAAATGTCATGAGGAAAGTACTTCCTATCAGTAGCAAAGAAGACCGGAGAATCCTAGATCTCCTCATAGATCCACCATGCCCACTTTCTTTGAAGGAGGTGAAAGGTATAGAAGAGAAGAAAGGCATGAAGTTGAGACTCATGAGACTCTCAATATATATCTTGAAGAGTAAAAATCACAGTCTAGAGCAGGGATAATTTTAAGGATGGAAAATTATCTTGAAGTTTAAAAAATTGGCGAATCTCACTAGTCCCTAATATGAAAACTATAAAATGTTTATTGATGTATTTGTAAAATTGTTCAAATTTATAATGATATTATATATTTTTTCTATATAATGTTGGCACTTTTTAAAGTCAAATAATTTTATATTGTAAAATTTGGGCAAATCATTTTTATAAAAAAATGGAAATTGGCGAATATTTTATTTGCAAAAAACATGGAAAATTAGCCCACCTACGAATATTAGCCCTTAAAATTTTCCATGGTCTAGAGCTCTCAAGGAGAAGCTAACTCTTCAAAAGTTCTTCCAGATTAGAGAAGAAAGAGGATCCTATAGCAGCAATAGAATAAAGAGGCATAATAGATTCTATTTGCCTACATTTGATGGATCTTCCTCAAGCAATGTCAAGGCTTTGAGGAGGGAGTTAGATTTATTTTTCAAGCTACATCTTGTGGCTAAAGAGGAGGCTATTAAAATTGCAGCACTTCATCTCTTAGATGAAGCAGAAGATTGGTGGTTTGGGCACCTAGAGCATGCAAAGGTGACCAATTATTCAAATTTATTTCACAAGATAGAGGTGTGATACAAAGGGGCATATCCCAAGGAAACCAAGGAGAATGTCAATCTTTTCACTATGGATAATAGGTCACTACTTTCACCACCTGCTGTAGAAGTACTTGTATATGGAGAAGAGACACTTACATCTTTGCAAGATAGTCTTGAGCCCTTGACTTATGGAGTCCCATGCATGGATCAGGAGATGCATGAGGAAGAAGAGGAAGGTACCAGCGCTGGTACACTTGAAGAAGAGAGGCCATCACTCTTACCAGAAGTTGGAGATACTATTTCCTCGATTGGAGGAACTCTTGTGTTCTATCAAGAGGTTCACACATATCAGTTGATCGAAGGTATGCATAAAATTTTAGCACATATTTTTTCAAGATCAATGCATGACCAAGGATTAGAAAAAAATGTTGATTTGAAGCAAAAACATATCACAGCGCAGCGGACCCTTGATCTAATCATGGAGTAGACTGAAAACTATCCATGTTCATCATTGTTGAGCTACATTCAACCTCTTGAGTTGAGATGTAGAGTTTCAGAAAATGGGATTAGCATTATCCTATGTACAATGGCTGATTATGAGATCAGTCTTGTGCCTTACTTTGAGACAGCATATGTATTACCCTACAGATCTACAGCGCTGTCACTTAGTAGCTGTGAGAAAGAATGAGCTTCATCATTCTTGGAGAATTCTGGAGGTAGCTTCACTCATGAAGCAATGGAAGCAAAGATGGAAAATAGTAGAAATCTTGAAATGAGAAACCTTTTCTCCCTTCTAGATGACCCTTTCTCAATGAGCCACTCCCTACTCAAAGAGAAACTTCTACTTGTAGTAAACCCAAAAATTATTTGGTTTTGGAGGGCCTTTGATGGAGAGAGAATATCATTAAGAGATATCATTAGAGATGCATTTCAACATTTCATGAAATGAAAAGTTCTTCAACAGTTTGGGAAGGATGGCATTCTACAAAGGGAGGATGCCATGATTATGTAGTACTTCATTCATCATCCCCATGGGAGTGAATGGGTACGACTAATAGGTAAGGGGTTGCAAAGCCACTTGCAGATGTGTATGGACCATAATGCTTGGTTACGTTGGTTGCCCTTGGTATATTTCTGTCACTCTCCAAAGGCACCTATTTTTCTGATCCATGCCTTGAAAAACACATATGAAATGAAGAAGGAGGCATGGCTATGTTGGCTGCTCTTGGGTGAGCATGGATAACACCCAATAGCTCATTATTTTCTAAAGCATGCCTTGTGTTTCAATGGAGAATTGCAACAAAGGAAGGCATGTTCATTTTGGTTCCACTTGAGAGATTTTGGCCACCACATGACATCTCCTATGTCTATGTGTTTTGTATTGTGTAAAAATTGGCATAATGATCTCACGATGTGCATTAGTGATGTTTCTTTGTATTGGGATGATGTGACGTCTCATTTGTCCATTAGTATGATTTTTCTTCATGATACACATAAGGAGGAGAGAAAGAAACAAGATCTCTTGTTGCTTGGATTGCTTTTTGGGGAGTTTGGCTTGTCCATCTTACATGGAGGAGATGGAGGATGGCAGTAAAGGGCCTTACTCAGGTGGTTATTGTTAGGAGAATATGGTTTGACATATTTCTCTGCCCATGTTACTTCTTCCTTCTTCTTTTGCATAACTTTGGAATGATGAAGTTTGGAACCAACAAGGCCAATAGGGCTAAGTATGAGAGCATCTCAATGCTCAATCTAATTCATGAAACATGGGATGAAGATATGTATTGTGTGATGGATATTTTCCTTTATCGGGAGAACCACATTATTGTATGTGCCTCATGTATTGATGACAATGTTGGACATCATATGGTTGTCACGTGGTACTTCATGATGGGAGGAGGACATCTAACCAAACAGTTGGAGGTCATTCTTTATGCCTTTAAAAGACAAATTTGGAACAAAACATGCATAACCTATTGCAGAAAATGGAGGAAGCCTTCCTTATGTGGATGCCATTTGGAGGGGAATAGATGGCTTTGCATATACTTTTGGAGTTTCTTGAGGACAAGCAACATTTTTCCGAGGGGGACTGCAATATTCCCAAATTTTCACATCATATTTGGAATATTAGAGTCCTTTATTTTATTAAGGAATTAAGTAAATAAAAGGGTCAAGGGACCCATAATCCTCAATAAGAATAAATATCCACTTTGTTTGTGTGAGTGTGGATTAAATTAGACTAGATCTGCAAAAACAGGTAGTTGAGAAACTACTAATGTGAATGAGATTGGAGATCATGTCTCATTTAATGAGAGAGATCATGGAGGGTTGATTCAGTAAACTAAGATCTTGAAGATGTCAAACAAAGGGTCATCGAGAATTAATGATCAAGTGGTGGAGGATCACGTGAAAATAAAGCACACATGATGGAGGAGGTTGTTTGGTTGATTTGGTCAAACAATGCAGTCCCACTTGGAGGATCTTGTCCAAATGAGACTGTGCAGTTGAGATTAGGGACAAGGCTTGGGATGGCTCAATAATTATAAAGGAGATGAAGGCAAAGGTGAAAGGCATCTTGGATTATTTAATGTATGATATTTTATATCTGGAATTGTCAAGTGACATTCCACTACATTCTTTGGGTTGTTTAGCAGAGATTACAGGTGCTATTTAGCACAGGGTGTTCCCGAGCGGGAATCCCTCCTCTTTCTTTGAGTGATCTCTAAGGAAGAGGATTTTAATTCATTATAAATCAGGCTTTAAGTGCCATTTCCTTTTTCTAATTTTTGTAGAACATTCATATTCAGAAATCTGCAGATTTCTGAAGATCAGTTTGGAAGGTGTAAGTTGTCTTCAGTACTTCAGCGAGAGAACAAGGTGAGGGATTATTCCCATCACTTGGCTTATAGATCAGCACTCCCAGAGCCACATTGTAGATCTAGCATCAGGAAAAAATTTATTGACCTCCTAGCAGAAGTATTCCCTACAGGAATAATGTTGTCCATATTGGAGATCTAAAAGGAGGAAGGAATTTGCTAGTACTTCAGCTAGAAATCCAGTGGAGGATCATTCCTTCACATTGCCATCAGTCTTACCATCATCTTGATCTTATTGCAACATTTTCAATAGGAAAAAGGCCTCTCTTTCCCTAACAGCGTAGTTTCTATTGGCAGTCATGTTGCAGCAGCTGAATTTATCATTAGAGGATTGAGAAGGTAAATCTAGAGCTCCCATCTCATAGATCTGAGGAAGGGATCAACCCTTCAATCATAGATCTGATATGAGCACACATTTCAACCATCTATTCTTCAAATATGGCTTCAGATCTATATTTCCCAACAGATCAAGGATCAAATCTTGGGGAGGTGATTTTCCAAAGTTGTAGATCTAGAAAAATCCTTTCTGCGTTATTAATCCATCACATTGGCCAGATATTTAATCTTGGCATCATCAGAGCTCCAGTTTTGAGTAGATATGCATTTATCTTTTCAGCCTACAACCATTTGTTTATATTCTGCTGAAGAGACAGTGCAATATTTGCTGTAGAGCCTCAATAGTTAGGTTGTACCTGCTTCACACATGTTTTCAGGGTGATCCTAGCTCATCTTTTTGGCTAGATCGACCTATATCTTGTACTTGTGTAACTGATTCATCTCCAATATAATAAAATGGCTTAGCTCTTTCTGCATATTCTAATTTGTACTTAGATTTATTGTTTATCTTATTGTAATTTCTTATATTATGTGAAGTATTACTACATTCTACCCTTTGGGATATTACATTCTGCCTCTATATTCTCTTTATGCCAAAGGAATTATCAGATTTCTCTTCGTTACCAAATTGGCCTGACTCAAACTCAGGTTTCTCCTTTTATTGTCTATACACTTCTTCCCTATTTCCTTCATCCTTATTGAGGTTTTTATTTCTCTTTTTTTTCCTATCCGAAAGGATTTTCGTTATCTTTTCTTATTCCAACCACACTTTTTTCATTTTAATCCCTCGAATTCCTCATCTCCACTTTCAATTTTTGTACAATCTCGAGTAATATTGCACTTTTATTCTCATTGTCTCCTCCTAAATGAACCCACATCTCAAGGTTGGATGTGGATATGACTCCTCTGGATCGTCCTCTAGGTGGGGTAACTCATGCGCCCCTTCTCATAATGTATCCACTATATTCTATGTGACATAATTTTTTTTTTTTATTCCACATGAATCCCTTTAGGCCTCAGAGCAGTAGCCTAGGCTCTGATACAACTTTTCACATATAACAGATAAAAAAAAAAATTTATTTACCTACCCATTACCAATACATGCAAGGTACAAGGAAACACACAATTGCTAGAATAAATTCTAAATATACATCCCATAATAATTATCAACACATTACACTGTTCATTATGTGAATAACCTAATCACTTTTGGGTTTTTTTTTCTGTTCCATAATATCTACATGAAATTTACATGTTTTTTATTATTATTGAGTTTCAACTTTAGACTTTTGGTTTTAGATTTAGGCACATATAGATACCAGATGGCCCTAATCACTCACTAGATTCTCAATATTCTCAAGGCTGGAACATGTTAAGATACAAGAATAAAAGAAGAAATGAAGAACAGTCTAGCAAAGAAGAATGAAGAAGTCTTCATAATGAAATCAAATGTCATCTCCCTTAAAATCGAAGCACATGAAGCAACAAGGATTCTGGAAGAAATGAAGAAGAAATTAGTTATGAAAGATGAATATTATGAAGAGTTGAAAGAAGAAATTGTCTTTCCTAAAAAGGAAGTTGACTTGCTAAATAAGAACTTGAAAATCTCTCAAACCCTAGATGACATCCTAAGTCATCAAATGTCTCCCCTTGATAAATCAGGTCTTGGTTATGTAGGTGAATCCTCAAGCAAGAATGATAATGCTTCGAACAGCAAAGATGTGAGCAACCTAGAAAGAAATGTTGATGCTCCCAGTTCCAACAAAGGCAACGAGAAGAATCAAGACAACAACGGAAGAAATTCTTCTCTAAGGAGACTTGCAGATGGTGTCAAGAATACAAAATGTGATGAATATCATCAAAGAATCCCAAGGAAAAAAGACTTCAAAAGTACTTCAAGGAACTCTTCATATCCCAGATATCATATTATATTTCTTTAATATTGCTATTCTTGTACAAAATTTGGGAAAGTGGAAAAATATTGTAGGGAATATCACAAAGACAAATATAATGGTCCCGTCAATCTTCTAGAAGAAAATTTGCAAGAAGTCATGATTACTCATTCATGAACAAAATGGAGTGTTTTAATTTCCATAACATTGGACATATGGCACATGATTTTAACTTGACTTGGGTTCATAAAACCATGACAACCAAGCCAGAGAAGAAATTTACACAAGTATGGAGTAGGAAGTAGATTGGGCCTAAAAATCTCTTGAACTCTTCAGCCAAGAACACATGTTGTTGACTTGATGAAGGCATCCTTGGTATTCCAAGTATTTGATGGTGAGTCTCTACCAAAAAGGGACCATATGGTTAGGGGGATATTTGTGACTCTTGAGCTTATGATTCTTAAGCATTCTTGCAGAAGCTATCAGTGAATGGGCCCTATGAAATCCTTTATGAATCACACATGGACAATCATATTTTGATAGATCATCTCTCAGGAGGAACTCCATTGAAGAACATAATCCTTCACTCATCTGATGGACCCTTGTTGAAAATGTATTCCACTTGAACACAAGGAAAAAATAAGAGCTAGCAGAGGTTATGCAAGTAGGGGGAGTGAATTGACCATTTACATGAAGATATGTAAAGGATTAGGGGCAGCAAGCTCATTGAAGAGAACCATGACAACGAGAGCAACATACCTATGAATAACTATTATTGATGAGGAAAATATGATGAAGAGACACAACTTGATAGGGGGAATACTTGCGCACCCCATTTTCCATTGATGTCAAAGGGGAGAGAATGTTGGAAGGGAAAAAATATTGCCAACAATGACAAAGGGGGAGATTGTTAATTAAGGTTATCATTGATTTCAATATGGTATTGATCAATATTTCAATATTGTCGAGATGCCTAGTACCAGATGCTAATGTCATGACTCTTGTTTGACAAGGATGCCATCAATGAAGAGGCCAACCCATGAAGATGTCAAACCACTAATGAATAAGTCTCAAGAAGTCCTTGAACTAGCTATAATGCTGCATGTACCTTGATGATCTAGACCTTAACCCTTGATGACATATGGAATCATACACTTGATGATGTCATACACTAAATTAACGACCACTAATGATGATGGAACTTGATGAAGGTTGAAAGACTAGATGATAATGTGGAATATATCATTTGAGGGTTGGAAGACTATTTTGAAGTTATCCTAATGATGTTTCACTATAACATATCACTACACAATTATGTGATGACATAGATGATACACTCATTGCTGGACACTATCATGATGACGTGGATGTTCGACATGTTCCTATGATGTTGAAGAAGCCAAATAATGGAGAAGACAAACAATGGAGAAGCCAAACAAAGAAGCCATACTATCCTAATCATTTTCTACACTAAATAATTCAAGGGAAGTCACAAAGAAATTTTTTTTTCACCACCTTAGAGGCAACCTTTCAAAATGGATCCTATAACATCTTCTAGAGTATATTTTCCCCTTTCTAACGAGCCCTTACTTCCCCCCAAAATCCTGGTGGTTAATGAGATAATGAATTTTTAAGTTTAAAAAAATATTTTTTTCATCTAGCCGACCTAAGTTAACATACATATATTGGCTCTCATCTCCAACAGTCATGTCCTCTCTTTAAAGGAAAAAATCACTATAAATATAAGTCTGAAACTTCATTTTCACTCATCAATTCGGTGCAAGTTTCAGAGAATAATTTTTTTAGTGAAGACCACAGATATATCTCTATTCTGGACGAGAAAGATAAGGGAGATCGAACCTAGTTATAGCAGTAAACAAGCTCAAACTATATTGCAGATTTCTGAAGCTCATTGAAGATCTGTGGAACTGCAACATTTAGATTATAGTGACCTTCAATTTCGGCCCTGTGGGCAACAACCTCAGGACTGCATTTTTGGCCCTGTCGGCAACCACCTCAGGATTGCACTTCAGCCTATTCTGTGGCATCTCTGGAATAGTTAAATCAGTGCCTCAGACACTCTCAAACCCTTGGACAGAATTCACTCCTTTTGACTCTCAAAATTGATTGCAGTGGCCAGAAAACAATCGTGTTAACTCAGTTTGAAAAACTCGAACCTGTGGTGTAGTGTATTGAACCTGTAGGCTATGACAGCAAGCACACATTGGGACATCATTGGTATTTAAAATTGTATCATCAAACTTCTATTTAGTTTGCAGACTAGTCCTCTTTCCTTGATAAACAATGTAGGTATAATAAACTTGAAGGGTTACATATTTGTGAAAAGGTCTAGCCTTATGTTAAAACCTGTACCAATCACCCTGGAAGGATAGTAGCTACAGTCAAGTATTTGAAATTTGAAGCATTAAGAAACCTTGGTGTCACTCCAGGACTATAAACTAAGATTGTAGTAGTGGAGTCAAATGGTGGACGTAAAGTGAAGAAATAGTGAAGTCAAAATCAAGAAGTGAACAATGAAGAATTTGGTGAAGGTCATACAAACATTTTTTGAAGACATTCTTAGATAAATTCTTTGAAGACCTTTTGGAGATAATGTTGAAGACCATGATGCATCATCCATCATGAGGCAACTTAAAGAAATTGTTTGGGTACAATGAAGAGCAGTGGTGACACTTTATAAGAAGAAAAGGCTGGCATTGATGATGTGACATGGAGACTAAGTGAAGGTGTTGCTGAAGATTGTCAGGGCTCATTGAAGAAGACTTTGGGAGCCATGAAGAATAACCAATGATATTTTGACGAAGTGAAGTTGCGGATTGGAGACCAAGAGGTTGGAGCATCATAGAGAGAAGGTCGGTGCCTTGGAAGATAGGGTTGGAGCCCTAGAGGATAGGAGTCCTCAAGAGACTAGGTTGGAGCCTATACCAGAGATAGGGTTAGAGCCCTAGAGGTTGGTGCTTCAAACTGACAAGGTTGGAGCCTTGGGAAGTCCAAGTCGGTGTTCACATAATATAGGTTGGAGCTTGGGAGATTGAATATTGGTGTCTTCATCTAGGATTGGAGCCCTACACAAATATTGTACTTGATTTATGAATATTAATAAAATCATTTATTGTTATTGTTAATTTGTGCTCTAAATATAAGTGATCTAATTGGTAAAAATAAAAATTGGAAAGAAATACGGATTCAACCCCCTCTCAGTATTTCCAACAGTATGTTCTATGTGACATAAATTCTTTTTGTTATTCCACATGAATCGCTTTAGGCTTCAGAGTAGCAACCTAAGCTCTGATACAACTTTTCACTCTGATAGAAAAAAAAAATTATTTACCTACCCATTACCTATACATGCAAGGTACAAGGAAACACACAATTGCTAGAATAAATTCTATATATACATCCCATAATAAGTATCAACACATTACACTGTTCATTATGTGAATAACCTAATCACTTTTGGGTTTTTTTCTGTTCCATAATATGTACATGAAATTTACATGTTTTTAAATTACTATTGAGTTTCAACTTTGGTATTTTGGTTTTAGATTGAGGCACATATTGATACCAAATGGCCCTTATTATCCAGCTATAAAATTTGTTATACCAAATGCTGGCTAAAAACTTTTTTGAGCCTTCAAGGAACAAATTTTATTACTAAAAAGTGTTGGCTCTTGAAGACTTTTGAAGGCCTCCTGCCTCTGTCCTCAAATCTTCACTACTGTGCCTATTCCCATTTCAGAATCCTGCTGATTCCCAAGAAAGAATACTACTACAAGACCCTTTTCCCCCTTTTTCCCCTTTTCCAAAGCTAACCTCATTTTATATCCCTCTATTTCCCATGAAAATCCCTCATTTTCATGTTTTTCCCATTCCGATTCATCAAAATCCATTTTATAAGGTTTAAAGACTCCTTCTTTGCGTTATCCGAACCCCTCTAACCCTTTGAAAATCATTCAAAAAACCATAAAAACCCACATGTTGGAAATATATGGGTCTTAGCCCCTTCCTGCATAAACCCCCGGTCGTACTACCCTTCATATAACCTTCGGCCCCACATACAGGTGCCTATCTGCTTCAAATAAATATTTCCCGGCCAAATTTTAGAACCTTGGTTATATATTAAAAATCGTCGGTTTTATTATTTTATTAAATTTCCGCCAGTTCAAATTTTAAATCGTTCTGCACCATCGATCTGATCTGAAGATCGGATGGCGCAGAGTCCATCTCTCCGGTGGTCCCTGCCATCCACTAACCCATTCTAAAAACTGCGCGGTATTCATCGCACCGCCTTTGGGTGAGGGCGGTTTTTCCTCGATCGCCAGCGATTCCACTCATCGGTTGACGCGTGGCCTGGGCATTGTTCATAAAACCGCCATCCATCGTGCGTTAACATTCGGACGCGGACCCCGCGCGATATCGCTGTACACCATCCGATCTGGGGCAGGCCATCCAATGGCTATCGCTCACTAAAGATGCCTGACAGTTAACTGGGCTACGACACGACATTCAATTGATCTCCGAAATTTCATCGCCCACTTTCGTCGCCTAGTCAACATTTCCCATTTTGACTTTCCATTCTCTGCTCCCGACTATCAATCTCTGCGCGATCGACAACTCTAATTTAAACCAATCTTCCGCCTTCTCTATCACTTCTCCCGATCAATCCTGACCGTTGGATGATGCCATCCAACAGCCATGCTCCCCCCACACGTCATCCATAGCAATAAACCTATATATGTAGGATTTTTTAATATTTTTTTGTATTTTGCAGGGTTTAAATGGTTTTCTCGCCATTTTTGAAGAAAATTCGAAGGCAGAGGATGACGATCTTCCTGCCTTCGATTCACCAAAGAAAATCATCACAAGGTGTTAAAAACACGTTTCATCAGTGTTTCTTCAGGCATTGATGCCATATCGCCCCTGCGTAGCCCTGTACATCAGCAAAAACCATGAATCAGGCACAGTCAGAGAGTATCAGTGATGAAGACCAAGAAATGAACCAGGACAGAGGATGGAAGACATATTTTCGGGGTTCACGGCTAAGAATGTTTATCAAAAGCCTAATCCCCAATTTAAAACACAGTTTAAAGAATATCTTAAGGTTTTTATCAACAGGAGTGCTTACACCACCACATCTGAGGCAAATTGATCCCTCTAGCTACCACGATGCCACCTGTGCCTCAAAGTATTCAATCAGAGGCCGAATTTATTGATCAGGATCAGATATTTGTCTCAAAATGCAGCCAAAGAGGAAAATCTTCCAAGGGAATTAATGACAAACATCTGCAGAGTTACTTCGACGCCACAGAGAGCCTCAAAGGTCAACAAAAGCTCCCACTGAGCTTAATATTTATGTAAAAACATTTAATACAAGGAACCCCTATTGTAAGTTTCTTCATTGAGCCCCTTAAAGGCCAAGAAGCCATTAAGTCTATATTAATTGTAATTGAGATATTTTATCATATCTCACCTCCTCATTCTTCTATATATACTTTTGTAGAAGATGAGTGAGGGGTTGGTTGCAGAACTTTGATATACATTTGAGATTAAATTTCTGATTGTAAATAGTGTTCACTGGCCCTTGGAGCTCTGCTTGTGATAGATTAGTTAGGCTGAATAGTGAAGATGATTACTGAACTGAAACATTGGACATGAGTACTATAACTAGTTTGACATCAATAAACAAGCTGTTTCTTGGGATCCTGGTCTATATCACCGATGAAGTGATCCTTTCTTTGTTATTGTTTTCCTTCTATGTATGTCATATTGTTCACTTTCTCTGATAAATAACAACATTTATAGAGTTAGGACCTACTGTATATCAGTAACCTTATTTAACTGAAAAGCTTTGTCTCAATTTTTTCCTCCAATTTGTTTATTCAAGAATGATTTAATACAGTATAAGCAGTTAGGAATGCTGGAGTTCCCTCATCCTACTGTTTTCTTTAAACATTGTTTCTTGAAAGTTATTTTCCTCATTTGCTTATTAAAGTTTAGACTAGAAAAGTGACGGTTTGCCCGGTTTCTAGCTTCTTTTCTCCAAAGGAAGATTCTGAAAGTTTCCCTTGGTGTTGACTGAAAGCAAACTAGGTTTAAAATTACTTTATCTGATCTTAAGTTTACACTCTATCTTCTCTTATATGTCTTCATAATTTTTGAAGGTAATTATGTGGATTACTGGATTGTCTGTCAATTAAGCTACTTTAATACAAACTTGCCCAAGAAGTCAATGATTAGCCCTGCACTTGGTTGGTTTTAAATAGTTACTTAAGAGGCTTTTCTTGTTTGGACTGACTATAAATCCTTTGTGAAATTATTATCAATTTCCACCTCTCCAACACTTTATTGTTCCCATTCCATCATTATAATCTCAATAATCTTGTGATGTAGATGACTTTCCCCTTGGATCACTCTTGATGTTGTTGCTCAATTAAAGCCCTGTTATGACTCCATATCCCAATGGACTAAAAACCAGCGTTATATCTATCTTTTAGCCATAGTTGTTCTATTCTCTTGCAACTTCTCACCTTTGAAACTCTTTGCACTTAGGACTTTCCACCTCAAACAATAATCATGCTCAACCATCCAAAAACAAACAAAACCTTTGGCCTTCATAACTAGCCTAATATCATTACCCCAAAACTTCAAAGACAAATCCATCTTTGTACTTATTGGAGAGATCCATCTCCAGATTCAGGAGGGCTAGATGGGCTAGATCCTAGAATCCCAAAGGTGGTTGAAATAATGTTGCTTCTGCAGTTTTAGTCTCACCAATCTGTTAAAATTACAGATTCCTAACATTTCTGGCGACTCCACTGGGGAACTATTTCCCTTAAACCCTTCAAAAACATTGTGAGTAAAAAGCAGCCTTTTCAAGCACTACCAAGAAACTGTTAATCATGATAAAACTTGTTTGAATCAGTGAAAAACTAGGTAAACCCTAGGATTCTCTTAAGCCTTTATCTAACCTTGAAAAATCAGTTGGCTTAGCCATAAGAGTAGACTGTCTTTGTCTCTTAACCGTAGCGAAGTTTTGAACAAAGTTAGGATATTCTTAGAAACCACACAATTGAAAAAGAACTCAGAAAACCTAAAAATATTTCAGATTGGTATCCAATAAACATGGTGGTGGACAATAAAACTTTTTACCTCTGAAAAGAGCTAAAAAATTCCACTTGGAAACTCCACAATCCTTAATAGACCTTAAGACTCCACTGGGAAGAACCCTTATCATTGTAATATATTTCAAACTCAGTTAGAGGACTCTAGGAGTGAAATCCCTGCAAATAGATCAGGTTAACCTCTCAAAGATTGTCATACCCGGTTGAAATTTTCCTGTTTATTTAGGTCTGAAAAGCACAGCATAGTGGCTCCTAGAAAGATTCACAATAAAGCCTATCCTGACCCTGATCCACCTAAGTTAGTTGATAACCCAGAAAGTATCCTTAGGAAGTCTCTTAGGATTTAATTATCAACTATTTTCAGATCACCCTTGAGAGCTAATTTAGTCCCTAAAAATCTTTCAGCTCTACAACAATCACAAGTTGACTTAGTAAATCCTTTTAGAACTAGGTCTCTTGGTGATTTAGACCAGTTAGATTTTGAGTCTTCACTTTCATCTCCTAAAACAAGTGAACATCCTGGCAGTAGAGAAACAACACCTCCTGATTTTCATTTCCTTCACAACTTAGGTGTCTCTCACCCAAGATTAGCTCAGCAATCTACTCCTGGTTGATCCACTTCTGCTCACCCTACATCCACTGTTCAAACCACTCCACTACAACCCACTTTCCCTTTCGTAAATCCACCTCTTGTAAATCCACCCCCACCACATATTATGGCAACATGGTATGCTCCCTTAGTCCTTCTTGCACCATTAGTCAATACTCCATAGGACTATCAGTCCAAAATTCCATTATATGATGCTAGCAGTGCTACAACTGCATCACAACATGTGGATAAGATGAATGACTACTTTAACAGAAATGAAATTGATGATGATTCTATCAAGCTTAGATTATTTTCTCAGAGCTTAGGGGGAGAAGCAAGAAAATGGTTCAAAGGTCTAGCCTCCCATAGTATTAATGATGTCCAAGCCTTCCATCAAACATTCTTAAACAAATGGGAAGTAAATAAAAACCCTCTCCAAGTCCTTTATGATTACAAGAACCTCCATAGAAACACTGGGGAAAGTGTGCAAGCTTATTGCAGTGTGTATAATGCACTTTCCCCAGAACTAAAACCTCCGCAGGGCTCAGCTTTAAACAAGTTTCCTGAAGGGTTTGACTCTGACATGACCTATCAGCTGAGAGAGAGAGATTTTGAAACTCTTGAAGATATGAAAAAAGGAGCTCTTTCTGTGGAAGTCAACTTAATGGAGAAGAGAGCAAGAATGAAAACTGAAAAGAGAGTATCTTTTAGAGAGGAAGCCACACCTTCTACTTCCAACTCAAAGATGGAGAAAATTATGGAGGAGATGATGAAAGAGATGAGCATAATTAAGAGAGCACAAGCAAGCTAAAACCAAAATGCTCCTAAAAATAGAAACCAAAACCAAAACCAGAATTTTAGAAGGAACCAACCTCCAAACAGACCTAGGCAATATGATTAGTAGATCACTCCTCCCTTTCAGCAAAACTATGTAAGTGAGGTTGACGAAACAGACTAAATAGCAGAGGAGGAGGATATCAACATGCTGGGGATAGACAGTGATGACTTTGAGATTCATTGTGATAGAAAACAAGGTCTATACACACCTTATGATGACAGAAGAGATGATGATGAAAATGATTATCAAGACATGGAAAATGTCATCATAGAACCTCAAAAAGAATATGACCTTAGAAGAAAAACCAGTCAACGGACCCCCAACAAGAAAACCTCTGAAAAATATTCACAAAACAGCACTACAAGCAAGCCTAAAGTTGTCAAAAAAAAGGATAAAATAGTGGCTGTAAATTTTCGTAATGATAAAGAGAAAGGCACTCAAAACAATGAAAAACAGAGTGCAGACCTTAGTAGTACTAACACTTTAGCTAGTACTCCTGTGAAAACAATTTTGTCAAATGTAAATAGAACAAATCAGCAAGTTGATGTTGCTGATAGAGTGACAGCTAATAAGGCTGAAACCAACACTTTAAAGAGCCAGATCCCTTTCAGCCTGGAGCAGGAAATTTCAAAGATCAAAATCTCTGTTCCCCTCACTGAGTTAGATGCCCAACATGTATATAGAACCCAAATTTTGAAGGCTTTAAAAATAGAAGAAAATGAGGACACATTCAATCTTAATGATGACCAACCGGAGCTGATTTTTGGTCCTACGATTGAAGGTAGATATCAAGAGGGACCTGTTCCTCCCTTTTATGTAAGTTTAAATGTTCATGACAAAATTTTTCACAACGCTATGCATGATTCTAGGGCTTCTCACAATTTAATGCCAAAAGCTGTAATGGAGAACCTAGGTCTAGAAATCACCAGACCTTACAAAGACCTTTACTCCTTTGATTCCAGCAGAGTAAAATGTTTAGGACTAATCAAAGACCTCTGTGTTAACTTAGCCCAAATTCCAGCCAAATGTTTAGTCATGGATATTTTTGTGTCTGATGTGCCCCCAAAGTATGGAATGTTATTATCAAGATCTTGGGGGGTTATGTTATAATGAACTATGAAAATGGACATGACCTATGAGACTATCCCTATTTTCAATCAAACTAGAAGACTTTACAAGGAGTCCCATATGAAATTCACAGTTACAAGTCAAGAAAAACCACAAAACTCTCCCCTGTATTCTGTAAACACAGGCCTTGATTATTTTATTATGTTTAATGATGAAACATTTAGTGAACAGGTCACTATAATAGAATTAATGACAGATAGAGAGGAGGAACAAGACAATGTAGGTGGGTCTGAACAGTTTGCTGAACCTGTAAAATCTAGCAAACAAAACACAGGTCTTGAGCCACAAATTACGTCTCCTTTTCTTTTAAATATTGAGAGTCAAGAAAGTAGTCCTAAACCCAATAATATATATGAGGAAATGAAACAAATTCAACTAAGTGCTGATACTCAAGAGAAATTAGAAAGCACAGTAGTTGAAGAGGACAGTAACTAGGTTGAAACTAAGAAATGTCCTCTATGGAGTATGCATTTTGATGGATCCTGCACAAAGAACAATGTTGGTGCAGGTGTTTGGATTACTAACACTGAAAACACCACATAGAAAGCATTTCCTGCAAACTAAAATTTCATTGTTCCAATAACATAGCAGAATATGAGTCCCTTCTCCTAGGCTTACATTTGTTAAAAAAGATAGGAGCCAAAAGAATTAACGTGTATGGGGATTCAGAGTTAGTCATTAGGCAAGTTAATGGGGAATATAACGCAAATCATCCCAGACTTAGAGCCTACGGAAATGATTTCATGGACATTTTGAAAACATTCGAGGAGTCCAAACTGTTTTTTGTCCCAAGAAAAAGAAATATTTCGGCCCACAATTTAGCCTTTGCAGCTAGAACATGCTTAATGCCATATAACACCAAAGACTGCACAAATCAGATAAAATTTAGACCAGCTGTTCCTGATAATGAGAAATATTGGCAGGTGTTTGAAAATGACAAACAAATAGAATACTTCATGCAAGTCAGAAATGAATTCGAACTAAACAATTCAGACTCAGACTATGAAACAGACTGCAGGGAAGAAAATTTTCTTGATGAAGAAGAACCATCTACTGAACTTACTAATATAAACCCGTTAACAATAAAGCTTATAAACAAAACAGAATTGAATGCAGATTCAGAAACAGAGGATTTAGAAACTCTGCACTCTAAAGATGAAAGTTTGCCTAAGGGTCTAGCCCCTTTAGAAGAGTTGTTCGATTTTAACGATGTGGCGAATAAACCAAAACTGGAACCTGTAGAGACTGAAGTGGAGGAGTGCAATATAGGCAATGAACTTAAACCGAAATTGATTAAACTGTCTAAGACTTTACCAGTTCACATTAAAATCAAATACATTGAGCTGTTTAAAGAGTTTTCTGATGTTTTTGCGTGGAGTTACGAAGATCTTAAATCCCATGACACTAAAATAATACAGCACAAAATTCCCCTCAAATAAAACCAAAAACCATTCAAACAAAAAATGCGCAGAATAAACCCTGTTCAGTTGCCTTTGGTTCAGAAGGAGATCATGAAAATGTATGATGCTGGTATTATTATCCCTATTAGATATTTTGAGTGGGTATCTAATCTAGTGTCTGTTAGGAATAAAACCATAGAGATAAGGCTTTGTATAGACTTTAGAGACTTGAACAAAACTTCATTAAAAGACAACTACCCTTTACCAAATATGGACCATATTTTACAAAGGGTGGTAGGGTCTAGAAGAATTTCTTTGTTGGATGGCTATTCAAAGTACAATCAGATCTTAGTTCACCATGTTGATCAATTAAAGATAGCTTTTACTACACCATGGGGCACCTTCATGTATGTGAAAATTCCCTTTGGTCTAATGAATGCTAGAGTAACTTTTCAAAGAGCCATGGACATAGCTTTCTCGGAGGAACTGGGCTTATTCATCATTATCTATCTTGGTGATGTTACTATGTTTTCAAAAACAGATGAAGAGCACTTAGAACATTTAAGAAAAATTTTCGAGCAATGCAGAAAGTTTGGAATATCTTTAAACCCTAAAAAGACACTATTCGGTCTCTAAGAAGGTAAACTTCTTGGGCACATTATTTCTGAGGAGGGTATAAAGATAGATCCAAAGAGGATTGAGGCCATATTGCAAATCTCTCATCCTCGAAACATCAAAGAGTTACAATCTTTCATTGGGAAGATTAAATTTTTAAGAAGGTTCATCCCCATCTTGGCCGAGCTCCTTAGGAATATCATAAACATGTTAAAGAAGGAGCAAGGGATAAAATGGACCTTAGAAGCAAAGAAGTCTTTTGAACTGGTGAAACAAGCGTTAACCAAAACACTAGTTCTTATAAGTCCTGATTTTTCAAAGGATTTTTATATTTTTTCATTTGCATCAGAACATACCATAACTGTTGTCCTTTTGCAGAAAAATCCACAAGGACAAGAGTAGCCTATTGCATTATTTAGCAAGGCATTGAGGGATGCCCCTTTGAAGTATAACATCATGGAGAAGCAAGCTTTTGCTTTGGTTAAAACTTTGAAAGACTTCAGAGTGTACATCCTTCACTCACACATCATTTCCTTTGTCCCAAACTCAGTTGTTAAAGACATTTTAACACAGGACCCATATGGTAAGAGAGGTAAGTGGATTGTTGTTATCCTTGAATATGATTTAGAGATAAAACCCACTAAACTCATCAAAGGCCAAGGTCTAGCAAGATTAATGGCTGAATCAAATTTTGAAGTTCTTGATATTAATATGATTAATGATTTGGATGACCAAGAAGAATTCTCAACTCCTATTGTTGAAGATCATTTTATGAATTCTCCTTGGTATGTTGATATTATTTATGTTTTTCTTAAATTGAATACACCTCTTGGTTTGACAAAAAAAAAGGCAAGATTCCTCAAATTGAAAGCTGTAAACTATTGCATTATTGATATATGTCTTTATTGGAAAAATTCAAGTGGTGTATTGCTTAAATGTTTGCCTGAGTTTGATGCAGAGAAGGTTAAATACCAGTTCCATGAAGGAGAGTGTGGAGGCCATTTGTACTGGAAGACAACAGCCAACAAAATCTTGAGGGCTGGTTTCTATTGGCCTACTCTTTTCCATGATGTGCACAAGATGATCCTAGCCTGTCATAAATGTTAACTTTTTGAGGGCAAAAGAAAACTGCTACCCCTGCCTCTGCATCCAATCACTGTTGAAGCCCCATTTCAACAGTGGGGACTTGACTTCATAGGAGAAATCCATCCCCCATCTTCTGCCCAGCATAGATGGATTCTCACTGCCACAGACTATTTCATTAAGTGGATAGAAGCCATACCTTGTATACAGGCCAATGATTCAGTTATCATAAAATTTATGGAGACTAACAGTCTCTCTAGGTTTGGCTGTCCTACCAAGATTATCACTGATAATGCAGCAGAATTTGGATCAAACAAGATGGTTGATTTCTGTCACAGATATCATATAACATTGGGGCATTCCATGGCCTATTACCCTCAAGGTAATGGACTTGCAGAATACTCAAATAAAAGTTTAGTGAACATAATCAAGAAACTGTTGGAAGATAACAAAAAGTCTTGGCACACAAAGATGGTTCATGCACTCTGGGCTGACAGATTGACTTTGAAGAAATCTATTGGTATGTCACCTTTTCAGCTGGTGTATGGTACTGATGCAATTTTTCCAAATAGCCTTGGTGTACTGGTAATGAAGTTGATTCAAGAGTTACAAACTGAAGAAAATGACATGATCAGAAGAATAAACTAGACCATTCATCTTCAGCAAACCTGAGAGGAAGTTTATAACAAAGCATTGCAGAAACAGATCAGCATTAAAAAGCTTTTTGACAGAAGAACAAAGGTCAGCAATTTCAAAATTGGGGACCAAGTTTTAAAGTGGGACTCAATGAGGGAAGAGAAGGGCAAGCATGGAAAATTTGACAACTTATGGCTTGGCCCTTACTCTATTCATTCAGCTGCTAGCAACAATGTGTTTTTCTTGCAGGATTTGAATGGAGAAGAACAATTTGGGGGTCCTGTCAATGGCAGGATTCTTAAGCATTACTTCTCTTGATCCATGCTATGTTTTGAAGCCTTTTTATCTTTTTCATTATAAATATTTCATCCACCATTACATTCAAAGTTGTAAAAATCAAAAATACAAAAACAATGGAAAGAAAGAAAAGAGGGCAGATTGTGAAAAAAAGAAAGGTATAGCCCCATACCAAAAAAAGAAACAAATCTGAAAGTGTGCAAGCTCAAATGCCACTCCTGAATAACACACTTCTAGTTAGTCAAACTATCTAATCTTGACTAATTAGCTTTAAATTTTATGCTAATAGGATAGTGAAATTGATTTACCAAACTGTTTAATCTTGGCTTATCAGTAAATAGTTTAGGGTAGAAATTAAAGGTTCAAACATGATCAAAATCTGAACCTAAGTTTCCAAAAGACATGACTCAAATCTGTTTCATTTTCTGAGTCAAAAAACATGTAAATCTAGTTCTAAATAACTCAAAATCAGAACCAGAGAACAAAGGAGGAACAACTCAAACAAATTCAAAACAGAGCTGTGAAAAGAGAAGGCCATGATGAGAAAATTTTAGATCTTAAGCCTTCCATTTTGATTTAATTTTCTATAAAATAAATGTCTATGTGCAGCTTGTCTTTATGCCATGGACCAACATCAAGTTAGACTGTTCAATCCTGACTTGAGTGCTTTTCAATTTCTGTTGTAGAATTTAGAGAATAAAAATCTGTTGGACAGTTTAATCCAAACAGATAGTAGAATAGGTAGAGAAGCATCTGAAATCAACTGTTTAATCTGAGTTAAGGGAGAAATAAGGAGTAGAATTATATTAGTTTTATGCTTTCAAAAGAATAAAATGTTGTAGAAAGAGTTTTCCAATCCAAGTGCACTCGAAATGAAGAAAAAATGTTAGATCAGTAGGATTGGGTAGGTAGAAATCTTGTTGATAAAAGAACCATTGTTTTTACGGCTACTAATATGTTTTCAAAAGAAGATCATTCAGTCAAAGAAAAGTATCCCAATGGATCAGGCATAGGTCAGCCTCCCAGAGAACATAATGGATGTGGCACAGGTCAACCTCCCAGAGAATGCAGGTCTGAAGTTCTTGATGCCTTCAACAAGGCACCATCCCCAAGTGGAGGCACTGTTAGCTAGCTATAAAATTTGTTATACCAAATGCTGGCTAAAAAAAAATTTGAGCCTTCAAGGAACAAATTCTATTACTAAAAAGTGTTTGCTCTTGAAGACTTTTGAAGGCCTCCTGCCTCTATCCTCAAATCTTCAATACTGTGCCTATTCCCCTTTCAGAATCCTGCTGATTCCCAAGAAAGAATACTGCTCCAAGACCCTTTTCCCCCTTTTCCCCTTTTCCAAATCTAACCTCATTTTATATCCCTCTATTTCCCATGAAAATCCCTCATTTTCATGTTTTTCCCATTCCCCTTCATCAAAATCCCTTTTATAAGGATTAAAGACTCCTTCTTTGCCTTATCCGAACCCCACTAACCCTTTGAAAATCATTCAAAAAACCATAAAAACCCACACGTTGGACATATATGGGTCTTAGCCCCTTCCTGCATAAACCCCCGGTCATACTACCCTTCATATAACCTTCGGCCCCGCAGACGGGCGCTTATCCACTTCAAATAAATATTTCCCGGCCAAAGTTTAGAACCTTGGTTATATATTAAAAATCATCGGTTTTATTATTTTATTAAATTTCTTCCGGTTCATATTTTAAATCGTTCCGCACCGTTGATCTGATCTGAATATCATACAGCGTAGATTCCATCTCTCCGGTGGTCCCCGCCATCCACTAACACATTCTGAAAACCGCGCGGTATTCATCGCACCGCCTCTGGGCGAGGGTGGTTTTTTCTCGATCGCCAGCGATTCCACTCATCAGTTGACGCATGGCCTAGGCACTATTCATAAAACCACCATCCATCATGCGTTAATGTTCAGATGTGGACCCCGTGCGATATCACTGTACACCGTCCGATCTAGGGCAGGCCATCCAATGGCTATCTCTCACTAAAGATGCCCGATAGTTAACTAGGCTACGACGCAGCATTCAATTGATCTCCTCCGTCTATTTGATCTGTAGATCGACGGCCCACATTTCATCACCCACTTCCGTTGCCCAGTCAACATTTCCCGTTTTTACTTTCCATTCTCCGCTCCCGACCGTCAATCTCTCTGCAATCGACGGCTCTGATTTAAACCAATCTTCTGCCTTCTCTATCACTTCTCTCGATCAATCCTGACTGTTGGGTGATGCCATCCAATGGCCACGCTTTCCCCACACGTCATCCGCAGCAATAAACCTATATATTTAGGATTTTTTAACATTTGTTGGTATTTTGCAGGGTTTAAACGGTTTTCTCGCCATTTTTGAAGAAAATTCGAAGGCAGAGGATGACGATCTTCCTGCCTTTGATTCACCAAAGAAAATCATCACAAGGTGTTAAAAATACGTTTCATCAGTGTTTCTTCAGGCATTGATGCCATAACGCCCCTGTGCAGCCCTGTACATCAGAAAAAACCATGAATCGGGCGTAGAAAGAGAGTATCAGTGATGAATACCAAGAAATGAACCAGGACAGAGGATGGAAGACATATTTCCGGGGATCACGGCTAAGAATGTTTATCAAAAGCCTAATCCCCGATTTAAAACACAGTTTAAAGAAGATCTTAAGGGTTTTATCAACAGGAGCACTTCCACCACCACATCTGAGGAAAATTGATCCCTCTAGCTACCACGATGCCACCTGTGCCTCAAAGTATTCAATCAGAGGCCGAATTTATTGATCAGGATCAAATATTTGTCTCAAAACGCAACCAAAGAGGAAACTCTGCCAAGGAAATTAATGACAAACATCTGCAGAGTTACTTTGATGCCACACAAAGCCTCAAAGGTCAACAAAAGCTCCCATCGAGCTTAATCTTTATGTAAAAACATTTAATACAAGGAACCCCTATTGTAAGTTTATTCATTGAGCCCCTTAAAGTCCAAGAAGCCATTAAGTCTGTATTAATTGTAATTGAGATCTTTTATCAGATCTCACCTCCTCATTCTTCTATATATACTTCTATAGAAGATGAGGGAGGGGTTGGTTGCAGAACTTTGAAATACATTTGAGCTTAAATTTTATGATTGTAAATAGTGTTCACTGGCCCTTGGAGCTCTGCTTGTGATAGATTAGTTAGGCTGAATAGTGAAGATGATTGCTGAACTAAAACATTGGACCTGAGTACTGTAACTGGTTTGACATCAATAAACAAGTTGTTTCTTGGGATCCTAGTCTATATCACTAGTGAAGTGCTCCTTTATTTGTTATTGTTTTCCTTCTATGTATGTCATATTGTTCACTTTCTCTGATAGAGAAAAGCATTTATAGTGTTAGGACCTACTATATATCAGTAACCTTCTCTAACTGAAAATCTTTATCTCAATGTTTTCCTCCAATTTGTTTATTTAAGAATGATTTAATACAGTTTAAGAAATTAGGAATGCTAGAGTTCCCTCGTCCTACTATTTGCTTTAAACATTGTTTCTTGAAAGTTATTTTCGTTATTTGCTTATTAAAGTTAGACTAGAAAAGTGATGGTTTTCCCTGTTTCTAGCTTCTTTTCTCCAAAGGCAGATTTTGAAAGTTTCCCTTGGTGTTGACTGAAAGAAGACTAGGTTTAAAAGTACTTTATCTGATCTTAAGTTTACACTCTATCTTCTCTTATATGTTTTCATACTTTCTGAAGGTAATTATGTGGATTACTGGATTGTATGTCAATTAAGCTGATTTAATACAAACTTGCCCAAGAATTCAATGGTTAGCCTTGCACTTGGTTGGTTTTAAACAATTACTTAAGAGGCTTTTCTTG
This sequence comes from Pinus albicaulis, assembly GCA_034641835.2. NCBI lineage: Eukaryota > Viridiplantae > Streptophyta > Pinopsida > Pinales > Pinaceae > Pinus > Pinus albicaulis. Next base: position 1,331,516,326 of record CM076579.1, read on the forward strand.
TTTGGACTGACTATAAATCCTTTGTGAAATTATTATCAGTTTCCACCTCTCCAACACTTTATTGTTCCCATTCCATCATTATAATCTCAATAATCTTGTGATGTAGATGACTTGCCCCTTGGATCACTCTTGATGTTGTTGCTCAATTAAAGCCCTGTTATGACTCCATAGCCCAATGGACTAAAAACCAGCGTTATATCTATCTTTTAGCCATAGTTGTTCTATTCACTTTGTTATCACTCAGGTTTTCCTTGAAGTTGTGGAAAAGGAAATTATACCCGAGGTAACCATAAACCAACCTTCAGATGCAGAATCTAGCCAATCTACATCCAGAGAGGGCTCTCTCTTTATAATTTATCTTTGTTCTTAGAAAGTTTTAGGCTAGTTATAAATCCAAGAGTTTGTTTGAAAACGGTGGAATTCGCCAACTAAGGGCAAGGTTGAATATTTTCAGGCCATTGGGCTATGGAGTCAAAGGATGGCTTTACTGGATTTCTATTCTAAACACAAGATGGCTTTGCAGGGCAAGATAGCCAAACAGAGAACAATCCTTAAAATTTAAAGTGGATGGAATGGGTTTGAAGGGATGAAAGGCAGTTAAGAATCTTTCACCATGTTCAAAATAAAGAAATGAAATGATTACAAATAAAGAGCAATGAAGAATTATTTACTATAGTAATCAAAATGTTTAAATTAGCGAAACAAGAGCAATTAAGAATTCGTTGTTTATAACTAATTTAGAGGAAAACATTTAGAATAATCACAACTAAACTCAGAGTACAATTAAGTAAATTCTGAGTTATTATTTTATGTCAAGTATTCAGAAATGGACACAATGATATTATAGACAGATATAAAACTTAAAACATAGGATAGAAAGGCTTATTGAACTGCACTCCGACACATGAATCCTGCAAAAAGTCCTGAGCTTCAAATTGTCATCCAGCAAGCCAAAAATAAATTTCTCCAAAACAATTTTATTCCAAAAACATCAATGTCACAGCGAAGTAGTAGAATCCACCCAAAATTCTTTCAAGAGTGAAGTATTTATACAAATTCTAAACTAAAATATCTTGAAAAAAATATCAAAATTGGTTCACAAATCTCTCCAACTATTTTACATAAATAGAAATTAAGTAAAGGACACTAAAACTAATGCATCTATTTGGCACTATTTTTTATGGATAGGTGATGACAAAGAGGAGAATTCGAATTTGATCCAACTCTTAGTTGATGATGAGGCATCCAAGTCACTAACTGCTTCCTTTTTTTGTGAATTCTGCTCCAACAATTCTGCAAACTTGGGGTCCAATGATACCTTTGTATTTCTCAATCCGTAATAGATATGTAAAAATTGAAAGAGGTTATTGTGGATTAATATGTTTTTGAGATAAACCTCTGTCCGTTTCCCAAAATTCCTCTCCATCTGTGCATAATAGCCTCTGTACAAAATATGTGTAAAACAGAGTTTTACAGAGTCTGAAAAATGGCCTGTAAAGATGCGCATTTATCTCTCATTATAAAATTACTGTGCAAAAAATGAGATAGGTTTTTGTAGATGGGTCTCTTAGGAACAACAACCTCCTTCAGTTTTGTATTAAGTATTTTGGATTAGCCACAATCCTCTCTGCAAAATGATGACTTAAACTGGAATTTTCTGCAAACATTCTTTCCAACATTGTTTAATATTTCCAAAACCATAATAGTTGTTAGAAAAGTGAGAGAGGCTTTTGTAGATTCCTATTAAGAACATAAAGCTCTTTCATTTTTTCAAAATTCATCTTGGATTGATGACAATAGTTTCTGAAAAACAATGACTTAAACATGTAATTTCTGCAAAAATATTCCTTCTTGTTGTGTTTTTCATCTTTTCACATTTTTATTCTTTTGACTGTTTTACTTTCACTTTAGATAAAATTAAATTTTGTTGAAAGTATTTTCATCTCTTTTTACCATTTTAATTCCTCTGTAATTACTTTTACTATTTACCTTTGACTTTTACCTGATACACTTTAACCACTAATACTCTTTAACTGTTATGCTTTCTAACCTCTGTTTGAATAGATTTGATAAAAATCTTGGAGTAAACAAGTCTTATGACTAGTATTAAGACTGTTTATCCAAGGATGTGGTCTTCTGATCACCTGTAAAAGAAAAAAATTGTTAAGAAAGCATTGGTTTGCAGGGGAGGTCGAAAATGTTTCATTTGATTTTGAGAGGTCTGTGGAGTGAATCTAGAATGATTTTTGGGAGGTAAACCATGATCAAATTGGTTAACAGAGGCTTCAGGTGGCGCAGCAGGGTTAAAAATGGTTTTACTACATGGGAGTCTGGTCGTTCACTATGAATGAAAAAAATGAAAAACGCGGGCTTATTTTGTTTCATTCACAAAGTCAATGAGTGGCGGAATTTTTTATTATTTTAGTAGATGACGTCAGCATGGTACAATGGACACGTCACGGGGAATGGGCAGTAAGCGGTAAATTCCACACTGCTTTTGGGGGAAGGTGGTTTTGGATGGGGAGGCAGCGACTCCATTGAACAATCAACACGTGGCCCGGGTACTGTTTCAAAACTGCTTTGATTTCACGCATTAAGTTTCAGATGGAGGATGGGTAGCAGAATGTTTGAGTGCCTAGATCTTGAATGGAACGATCCAACGGTGATCCGGACAGGAAATTAGCAGGGATTCAATGTGATCAATGTTAATTAATCATTTCGGGCGGGTTTTGAATGGAGGTTAAATGATTAATTAATCCAGATGATTAATTAATTTCGGTGGTTTAATAGGGGTCGAGTTTACGGATGGTGTATTTCGAAGTTTTGGTTTAAATTAAAACTTCGGGTTTTATTCATTTTTCCGTTTAAAACATAAAACATATGTTTAAAACCCTTTCAATATTTTTATTATATGGTAATAAATTAATGCAATTTATTAACCATAGGGGCGGGGATAGTTTATAAGGATATGTTTTTAACCAAACGGTATTGTAATGAGGGATTTTATTTCAAACATATGGAATTAAATACTTTGGCTAAAAATCTATAATAAGAAGGTTTTGGGGATATTACATAGGAGGAGTTAAATACAATAGGATAAGGTATTTTTATTAAGGATTTAATAAATAAATCAGATGTTAATATGACAAAGGGACAAGGGAAACTCAAAATACTTTACACAACTAGGAAAGTGGAGATTTCTGAAGTAAATTGCATCATCTCAATTTCAACACTTAAACATAGAATAGCAAGTAATTTTGAGGGTTTATTATGGAAATTTGCATGATTTTCCTAAGTAAAATAGAATTTTACGTAGGAAAATATTAAAAGTGAATGATTATAATGATAAATAACTTCAAGTAATTAGGTCTTTTTGATCATTAGGCCAAGGGTCCGGTCCCTCCAAAATTCAAGGAAATGCCTTGAGCCCCTTTAATATTCAAATACCTTAGCACTTTGGGGAAATTAGTAAAACTCTTAGGGAGAAAGTGATGTGGGAAGTTAATGATTTTGACTTTGCTTTTTGTGAATTTTCCAATGTATTTTCTGCTTCAGTACTTGTGATGAAAGTAAAAGATTAAACACATTTAGCACCATCATTCATCACATGAAACTTGGGAAACACCATCTACCTACCCTATCTACTTTACACTACCATTTTTTCTTCTTTATTAGGGTGCATTTGGACTTGCAAACCCTTATCAATCTTCTTTTCTTTTACATGGTAAATCTATCTAATTCTACCCTTATTACATCCAAGGGCTCAGATTAAACTGTTGATCACCTTTTATTAACTCTACCTATCTACTTATCTGCCAAGATTAAACTGTTTGGTCAGATATTTATTCTCTATTATACAACATGAAATTGAAACATGAATGAGTCAAGTTTAAATAGTTTGATTCTTCATAAATTGTGGGAAAAGTTTGACAAGCTGCACACAATTGCTTTATTACAAAAATGAAATAGTAGTGGCATTTGGATTTGCACACTTTCCTTGGTCTATTTTTTGCTTGGGGTTCATTTCTTTCATTTTCTTGACCAATTTATTTTTCTTACCCTTTGATTTTTCTTTTAGGGTATACCCTCTTTACATTTTTAAATTTTTTTGATTTTTTGGTTTTTTAAGAATATGGAACACCTTTGCACAAGAAAAATGTTTGAACATATTGCACAGTTCAACAAGTCAATCATGAAAAATGACACCTATTGGTATAGGAGTCTAACACTGGCTCCACTTGGGGATGGCTTTTCCTGGTGAAAAGTCAAGAACAGCAGGTCAGATGCCTCAAAATGCCTTTAACTGAACCATGTAATCTTCTTTTTCTGGTGGCTTTATTCTACACATGATAGTAAAACTTCTGAAGCTTAGGGCCTTCACTTCGGGCTTCAACTTTAGTAAGTCACCATCCAATCCAAACTATGTTTCCCAGTTGGAAATCTTGAATTGAATATAGTCCTTTTTCTGCAACCTGAAATCTGACCTGAAACTAAAACAACACAAAATTTTTCAAACCAATTTAATGAAAAACTAGCTGAAAATTGAAAAACTAAAAAAAAAATGCTCAAAATTATGAGCTTATTAGCACTCATCTACCTACTCAATCTACTGTTCAACTGCTAGTTAGGTAAAATGAAATAGCCAATGCAACCATTCAAGCATTATGTACTTTGATAGATTTTGTTGCATTTTCTTGTTGATTATCAAAACTGTACTTCTGCAACCTATTAGAAATTTGTCAACAAATGAGAGTATAAGGAAACACTTGATTTCCTTTGTTGACTCTAGAAACTGTACAAAGGATCTTCCAAAATATATACACTGATGTTTAACTGATCTAAACAACTGTACATCTGTTCTGGATGGCCTCCATGCCATGAATCTAAAATGTTATTTTCGTCTTTATCTCCCTGCAAAATTTCAGATAAGATTTGTGATGATATTCCTACTGATTGTAATGTTTGATTGTTGAATCCTTTATCATCTTGATTTTGAAAATAATAGTTAGCTAATAGAGGAATGCTTTGAATGCCTTCAATATTCAACATATCTGCTATTGGATCCTAAAAATCTTGGGAAAATTGCTGGAACCTATGACATATAAAATTCCATGGGACTTCATAAACTTCAACAAGTTTCCCATTCTTTTCTTTAAATATGTTATACCACATTTCCTTTAAAAGCTGAAATGGTTCAAAACATATTGGTATGGAACTTTCTTGTGTCATTTGATCATTTATTTAAATGGGAACATGTAACTGCAATTGTGAAACTGAAAAATCTTGATCAATAGTTTCATTATCTTCTTTGTTGTCAATCACAATTCCTAAAGATTGTTGATTATTGATGGTATGAAAGTTGTCTCTAATGAACTGAAATGAAGCAAAACAAAGAGGTAAAGAACCTTCACTTATTTCCACATTTTCTGCTTTTTCTTCCTCATTCTCATGGTTCATCTGTATTGGCTAATCACTGTCTTCAATCTGCTGAAACTGAGTTTCTTCATCCCACAAACTAGCTTTTGATTGCTCTGTAAAGTTAGCTTGAGTTTGGAGAACATAACTATCATCATAATGATCATACTTAGGCAAATAATCAAAATAAGGAATGTCATCAAACATACACATTAGAACAACAGATTCCTCTTCCTCATATTGATTTGTAAATTCATTTTCTGATTTATGATAACTTGAATTAAGAGGAATTTGTTCATGGCTATCAACCTCTTCTATTTCTTCATGGTGATTTTGAATAAAAAATTCTTCTTTCATAGTGATCTCCTGTGTTATTTCATCTAGTTTTCTTACCAAAAGGTTGAGTTTTACCTCTGCAATATTTTTCCTTTCCTCTTCTTCTACTTTCAACTTTTCTTGTTTGATTTGGAGATTAACTTCCACATCAACTACAATATTTTGCATCTGTACAAGTGTTTTTGGATCTCTTTCTCTTAACCAAAATTCTATTTCTGAATCAAAGGCACTTGGATAATGCAAGAGAGCTGAATCATGAGGAGGTCTAATATTTTCTGGCATCGAATAATAAACTTGATTAAATCTGACATAAAATTGTTGTATCGTTTCATTTGAATGTCTTTTTAATTGATTATATTCTTCCATGATCACAAAATGATTAACTTTTATTATCCATCTATCAAGGAAAAGTTTGATAAACTGTTGGAAATTTGAGATGCTAGCATTAGGCAGATTTTTGAACCAACTCTTTATTCTATTTTGCAAAGTAAGAGCAAAAAGTCTGATTTTAACATCATCTTCATCAATCTCAAATAAATCCAAATAATTCTCAAAACCTTGAATATACACTGAAAAAATTTCTTAATGAGAAAGAACATAATGTCTTGGATTAAGATCCAAGTTGAAAGCCTGATCTTTCCATATTGTCCTTTGAGGTTCATTCCTCCAGTGGAGTCTTGATTGTGAAATTGATTTGGAGTCGCCAGGTGGATGATTTTAACCTTTGTGTATCTGATCCCTATCCACCATCATAGATCAGATCTAAACCTGTAAAACAATTTTGAAGAAAAATTTAGTTCTTCAGGAAACCAAACTTTGAGTATTTTATGATTATTTTTTTTTTTATGAATTTTCAAAACAGCTTCTATGATTTCTTTAAGAGGCTTTAGATATGAGATTTAAATTTTCTTAAAGATTTATTGAACTAGAGAAACTGATTGAAAGTTTTGAAACCAAAGTTCAGTTTATAAGCTAGACCAGAGATAGACTAAAGCAGCATTTATTTACTATGAAATTGCAGAGCAAAAGCAGTTCAAAGGCTCCCTGGCTGATCTTCAGGCTCTGTCTGTAGCTTATAACCAAACAATAGTAACAATTAAAATGATTCAGGTCCCCAGTGGAGTCGCCACTATGTTATCACTCAGGTTTTCCTTAAAGTTGTGGAAAAGGAAAGTATACCCGAGGTAACCACAAACCAACCTTCAGATGCAGAATCTAGCCAATCTGCATCCAGAGAGGGCTCTCTCTTTATAATTTATCTTTGTTCTTAGAAATTTTTAGGCTAGTTATAAATCCAAGAGTTTGTTTGAAAACGGTGGAATTCGCCAACTAAGGGCAAGGTTGAATATTTTCAGGCAATTGGGCTATGGATTCAAAGGATGGCTTTACTGGATTTCTATTCTAAACACAAGATGGCTTTGCAGGGCAAGATAGCCAAACAGAGAACAATCCTTAAAATTTAAAGTGGATGGAATGGGTTTGAAGGGATGAAAGGCAGTTAAGAATCTTTCGCCATGTTCAAAAGAAAGAAATGAAATGATTACAAATAAAGAGTAGTGAAGAATTCTTTACTATAGTAATCAAAATGTTTAAATTAGCGAAACAAGAGCAATTAAGAATTCGTTGTTTATAACTAATTTAGAGGAAAACATTTAGAATAATCACAACTAAACTCAGAGTATAATTAAGTAAATTCTGAGTTATTCTTTTATGTCAAGTATTCAGAAATGGACACAATGATATTATAGACAGATATAAAACTTAAAACATAGGATAGAAAGACTTATTGAACTGCAGTCCGACACATGAATCCTGCAAAAAGTCCTGAGCTTCAAATTGTCATCCAGAAAGCCACAAATAAATTTCTCTGAAACACTTTTATTCCAAAAACATCAATGTCACAGCGAAGTAGTAGAATCCACCCAAAATTCTTTCAAGAGTGAAGTATTTATACAAATTCTAAACTAAAATATCTTGAAAAAAATATTAAATTGGTTCACAAATCTCTCCAACTATTTTACATAAATAGAACTTAAGTAAAGGACACTCAAACTAATGCATCTATTTGGCACTATTTTTTATGGATAGGTGATGACAAAGAGGAGAATTCAAATTTGATCCAACTCTTAGTTGATGATGAGGCATCCAAGTCACTAACTGCTTCCTTTTTTTGTGAATTCTGCTCCAACAATTCTGCAAACTTGGGGTCCAATGATACCTTTTTATTTATCAATACGTAATAGCTATGTAAAAAGTGAAAGAGTTTATTGTGGATTAATATTTTGGTGAGATAAACCTCTTTCAGTTTCCCAAAATTCCTCTCCAGCTGTGCATAATAGTCTCTGTACAAAATATGTGTAAAACAGAGTTTTACAGAGTCTGAAAAATGGCCTGTAACGATGCGCATGTATCTCTCATTATAAAATTAATGTGAAAACACTGAGATAGGTTTTTGTATATGGGTCTCTTAGGAACAAAAACCTCCTTCAGTTTTGTATGAAGTATTTTGGATTGGCCACAATCCTCTCTGTAAAATGATGAATTAAACAGGAATTTTCTGCAAACGTTCTTTCCAACATTGTTTAATATTTCCAAAACCATAATAGTTGTTAGAAAAGTGAGAGAGGTTTTTGTAGATGGTCCTATTAAGAACATAAACCTCTTTCAATTTTGCAAAATTCATCTTTTATTGATCAAAATAGTTTCTGCACAACAATGACTTAAACATGCAATTTCTGCAAAAATATTCCTTCTTCTTGTGTTTTTCATCTTTTCACTTTTTTATTCTTTTGACTGTTTTACTTTCAATTTAGATAAAATTCAATGTTTTTGAAATTATTTTCATCTCTTTTTACCATTTTACTGCCTCTATAATTACTTTTACTATTTACCTTTGACTTTTACCTGATACACTTTAACCACTGATACTCTTTAATTGTTATGCTTTCTAACCTCTGTTTAAATAGATTTGATAAAAATCTTGGAGTAAACAAGTCTTATGACTAGTATTAAGACTGTTTATCCAAGGATGTGGTCTTCTGATCACCTGTAAAACAAAACAAATTGTTAAGAAAGCATTGGTTTGCAGGGGAGGTCGAAAAGGTTTCATTTGATTTTGAGAGGTCCGTGGAGTGAATCTAGAATGATTTTTGGGAGGTAAACCATGATCAAATTGGTTAACAGAGGCTTCAGGTGGCACAGCAGGGTTACAAATGGTTTTACTACATGGGAGTCTGGTCGTTCACTATGAATGAGAAAAATGAAAAGCGCGGGCTTATTTTGTTTCATTCACAAAGTCAATGGGTGGCGGAATTTTTTATTATTTTATTAGATGACGTCAGCATGGTACAATGGACACGTCACGGGGAATGGGCAGTAAGCGGTAAATTCCGCACCGCTTTTGGGGGCAGGTGGTTTTGGACGGGGAGGCAGCGATTCCATTGAAAAATCAACACGTGGCCCGGGTACTGTTTCAAAACTGCTTTGATTTCGCGCATTAAGTTTCAGATGGAGGATGGGTAGCGGAATTTTTGAGTGCCGTAGATCTTGAATGGAACGATCCAATGGTGATCCGGACAGGAAATTAGCGGGGATTCAATGTGATTAATGTTAATTAATCATTTCGGGCGGGTTTTGAATGGATGTTAAACAATTAATTAATCCAGATGATTAATTAATTTCGGTGGTTTAATAGGGGTTGGGGTTACGGATGGTGTATTTCGAAGTTTTGGTTTAAATTAAAACTTCGGGTTTTATTCATTTTTCCGTTTAAAACATAAAACATATGTTTAAAACCCTTTCAATATTTTTATTATATGGTAATAAATTAATGCAATTTATTAACCATAGGGGCGGGGATAGTTTATAAGGATATGTTTTTAACCAAAGGGTATTATAATGAGGGATTTTATTTCAAACATATGGAATTAAATACTTTGGCTAAAAATCTATAATAAGAGGGTTTTGGGGATATTACATAGGAGGAGTTAAATACAATAGGATAAGGTATTTTTATTAAGGATTTAATAAATAAATCAGATGTTAATATGAAAAAGGGACAAGGGAAACTCAAAATACTTTACACAACTAGGAAAGTGGAGATTTCTGAAGTAAATTGCATCATCTCAATTTCAACACTTAAACATAGAATAGCAAGTAATTTTGAGGGATTATTATGGAAATTTGCATGATTTTCCTATGTAAAATAGAATTTTACTTAGGAAAAGATTAAAAGTGAATGATTATAATGATAAATAACTTCAAGTACTTAGGTCTTTTTGATCATTAGGCCGAGGGTCCGTTCCCTCCAAAAGTCAAGGAAATGCCTTGAGCCCCTTTAATCTTCAAATACCTTAGCACTTTGGGGAAATTAGTAAAACTCTTAGGGAGAAAGTGATGTGGGAAGTTAATGATTTTGAATTTGCTTTTTGTGAATTTTCCAATGTATTTTCTGCTTCAGTACTTGTGATGAAAGTAAAAGATTAAACGCATTTAGCACCATCATTCATCACATGAAACTTGGGCAACACCATCTACCTACCCTATCTACTTTACACTACCATTTTTTCTTCTTTATTAGGGTGCATTTGGACTTGCAAACCCTTATCAATCTTATTTTCTTTTACATGGTAAATCTATCTAATTCTACCCTTATTACATCCAAGGGCTCAGATTAAACTGTTGAGCACCTTTTATTAACTCTACCTATCTACTTATCTGTCAAGATTAAACTATTTGGTCAGATATTTATTCTCTATTCTACAACATGAAATTGAAACATGAATGAGTCAAGTTTAAACAGTTTGATTCTTCATAAATTGTGGCAAAAGTTTGATAAGCTGCACACAATTGCTTTATTACAAAAATGAAATAGTAGTGGCATTTGGATTTGCACACTTTCCTTGGTCTATTTTTTGCTTGGGGTTCATTTCTTTCATTTTCTTGACCAATTTATTTTTCTTACCCTTTTATTTTTCTTTTAGGGTATACCCTCTTTACATTTTTTAAATTTTTTAATTTTTTGGTTTTTTAAGAATATGGAACACCTTTGCACAAGAAAAAGGTTTGAACATATTGCACAGTTCAACAAGTCAATCATGAAAAATGACACCTATTGGTATAGGAGTCTAACACACTTGCAACTTCTCACGTTTGAAACTCTTTGCACTTGGGACTTTCCACCTCAAACAGTAATCATGCTCAACCATCCAAAAACAAACAAAACCCTTGGCCTTCATAACTAGCCTAATATCATTACCCCAAAAATTCAAAGACAAATCGATCTTTGTACTTATTGGAGAGATCCCTCTCCGGATTCAGGAGGGCTAGATCCTAGAATCCCAAAGGTGGTTGAAATAATGTTGCTTCTGCAGTTTTAGTCTCACCAATCTACTAAAATTACAAATTCCTAACAGCCCTAATCACTCATTAGCTTCCCAAGTTCCAGAACCCTCCATCGCAATAGCTGGACTCATCTCATTCGTCGATCCTCATTCCCTGCATCTCACGGTGATCTTTGATGGATTTGGTAACTACTAGGTTTTTTTTCCTACCTCTGTTGGTCATTTGAGGTTTTGGCAAGCAAGGAGTTTCTTGATCCTTCAAACCCTAGTTACTCTGTTTGTTAGGATTGACTCTCATGTAAATTCTTTGCTCCAGTTCTTCAAGACTTGTCGTCCTTGGTACTACCCTTACTATGGCTCAAACGGACCCGGAGGCCGAATTGGCTAGCAAAATTTACAACCTTGACAGGTAAAAAAATTTGGAACCCCTCTACTGTTATTCATGTGATTACTACATTGTTGATGGTTTTCTAATATATTTTTCATTCTCCTAAGATGTTAAATGTTCAATGCTCACTTATGGAAAGAAGGGTAATAGAGTTTGAGCCTTGAAGTTCAATAGTCACAGGTAATGTGGAAACTTATATAGAGTGTGAAACTAATTTATTGAAACCATTATATTTAAGCTAATGGAGGTCTTTACACTGTAGATCAGCACCTTCTAGAAAGGGTTAGGTTTTGGTCTTCGACTTCTAGAAAGAGCACAATCAGTTTTGACCGAGAGCCTTATGCATTCACCTTTTCGTTCTCGTGCAAGCGACCTCTCCAGAGTGTTTCACAGTTCCTAGTTTAATTATGTATAGTCCCATATTATATGTATAAGTTATGTGTAAAGGTTTTTTTGGGAAGAACCCTATCCAGGGATTAGGACTTACCCTCTTAGGGTGTAAACCCCTTACTCGCTACCAACGAGTTGAGAACCCTCTCGCATGTATATTTAAGTTTTGTATTGCAACATTTATTTCAATTTTCCATATTGCATGTTTGAATAACCGCATTTGATTAATTTTGTGGTTTGTATTCTAAAAAATTATGGACTGGAGATTATTTTCTTACTTAGAGCTCTTGATACTCTATCTTTTTGAAATATTTATTCAAGATAATTTCTATTTTGAAAATCTTGTTCAGGTTTTTTTTTATTGTTTGATAGGCTTTGAATCAATAATTTCTAATGTAGTTCTCGTTTATTGAAATGGTTACACTATATTATTTTGCACATAATTTTGTTTTGGCTTGTTGGACTAGTTGCATTGTATTTATTTTTCACGGGATACATAAGGGTTTAATCTTTAGCTAAAATGAGTTATGTTCTTATTATTTCCAGGCATGTTAATGGTTCCCTGTCTGATGTTTTTCTTGCAATTGTAGCCTAATTTCTTCTATTTTCTATGGATTGTTGCCTAAGTTTATAACAGGGATCTCTCACTTGAACCACTCCTTAGCTATCTATCACTACTGAGTAGAGGATTAAATTTGGTCGATACCCTCTATGATATACATATTTCCTACCTTATTTGTGTTCAAACCTTGATTACTACCGATTGCAAATAAATACAATCGTGGATACTGTTTGTAGACCACATATCACATTTTCTTGGTATTGTCTCTCCTTCAATTGGTAACGGTTACTAAAAAAACAAAATTCATCAATTTCTTTGTTTAGTTATTTTTCTGTGATCTCATACTTCACTTTCGTATCTGTATGTGGTGCCTTGAAATAGTTTTAAATAGTTTGTTCTCTGTACTCACTTTAGTCCTTCATTAACACATAGTTACACTTCCATAATTCATATAAAATATATGTAAATTTGCTTAATATGTTCCACTATATTGATTTCTAGTACTTTATATTCTTAAACTTGGAATTCACTGCAACACTATTGTAATGTATATATACTTAAAGTAAGAAACATAAGATATTTTTTTCTTAATAAGATTTTGTTCAATATTCCATAATTAGACAACATTATATCAGTTTAAATAAATTCCTAAGTTCACATAAACACAAATATGCTATGGTAATGTTCCAAAATTTAACATAAGACCTCACCACCCATCCTATGAGAAATTGGTCATTACATTCAGTTTCTCTCCCCGTGCTCCTCTCTTCTAGAAAAATAACTTAGGAAATAGGTGTTTTATTTCCTCTGCTGACTTCTCTCGCATCAATATTCTTAGTCTAGACAAAATTATTTCCACAGAGTAATCTGAAAAACATGGAATTTCTACTAGCCTTAGTGTAGCTCACGAATGCTACCAAGTAGCGTAATTCCTTCTCTCTCGGCTCTCTCTACCTCCATTCCCTTCTCTAGGAAATGAAAAATGAAGAAAAGGGAGATGGATACTCCTAACTGTCACGGTAACAGAGAATTGCTGAGGTCTTTTAGTAAATTCTAAAACTCTCAATAGAGATAATGTTTTCTTTAAAAAAAAGTAAACAACTAGTTATTATTTCAAATTTATTCAAATAATGTTTTCTTTTAAAAAAAAAAAACAACTAATTATTATTTCAAACCTATGCATATTTCATTAATTTCAAACTTATCCATATTCCATCGGTTTCTCTACTTACCAATTTACCGAGTCTTAAGTGGTAAAAGTAACTTTGAATATTTACATTACTTTGAAGGAGAGATGAGAGGAGGAATGAAGAGAGAGAGAGGGAGAGGAGTGAGAGAGGTAGAAAAGGGTAAGAGAGAGAGAGGGAGAAGGAGAAAGGATTCGGGGGTAGAGAGAGAGAGAGAGAGAGGAAGGATGAGAGGAGGAGAGAGGGAGGGATAGAGAGACAAAGTTGGAGTGGGAGATAACAAGAAATACATAGAGAGTGAGAAGTGGAGTGAGAGGGAGTGACAAGGAAGAGATAGAGAGAGAGTGTGTATGGTTAGGGGTGAGATAAAGAGACATAGAAGGAGTGATGGATAAAAGGGGGGAGAGAAGTATAGAAGAAGAAAAAGATGAATATAGTAACATAGATGGAGAGAGAGAAAGAGTGATGGGGGAAGAGAGAGGATTTGAGGGCAGAGAGAGAGAGAGAGAGAGAGCGGTGAGGTGAATATGGAGGGAGGGAGGCGATAAAGGGAGAGAGAGGAAGGACAAGAGAGAGTACTTGAGAGAGAGGAAGAGAGTGATGTGACAATATAGAGGATTGTAGGTGAAAGAGTGAGTGATGGGGGAAGAGAGAGGGAGTTAGGAGAGAAAGGGAGAGAGAGGAAGGAATAGAGAAGGGACTTGAGAGAAAGGAGGAGAGAGGGAGGGATAGAGAGATGGAGTTGTAGGGGGAGAGATGGAGGGTTTAAGATATGGAGATGAATGGGGAGAGACTGAGGGATAGAGAGATGGAGTTGGAGGGGGAGATATGGATGGATAGAGAGATGGATTTTTATGGGGATAGAGGGAGGGAAGAAGAAATACATAGAGAGTAACAAGTGGAGAGAGTGAGGGAGTGACAAGGGAAAGGTGGAGAGAGAGTGTGTATGTTTGGGGGTGAGATAAAGAGACAAATAATAAGAGATTGAGAGAATGGGGGAGAGAATAAGAGAGAGAAGCATATAGTTACAAATTTATAAGGTGAAGAGAGAGAGACCAAGAGAGAGAGGTGGGAGATAATGGAAGAGAAAGAGTGGAGAGAGGTAGGGAAAGAGGGATGGAGATGGAGGGGGAGAGAGAGGGAAGTAAGAAGAAATACATAGAGGATAAAAGTTAGAGAGAGAGAGAGAGAGAGGAGTGATAAGGAATATGGAGGGAGAGAAAGAGAGGATAATAGGAGGGAAGAGAGATAGAAGCGGGGGAGAGGAAAGGAAGGGGAAGAGAGAGAGAGGGAGGGAGAGGAGGAGGGACCGATAGATAGATAGATTGGAGAAAGAGAGTGTATGTTTTGGGTTTGATATAGAGAGACAAAGGGAGATATAGATATATATGGAAGGTGAATAGAAAGAACATATATATTGAGACATGGAGGGAGGGACAAAGATATTGATAAATATGTGTAATGTGCCTTTTTCAGGAACATGCTGCTCCATCGGGAACATCTTAGATGTTCCATCTTTCCTTCTTCAGTGAGACAATGCAATTCCATTTCAGAGATTGACTGATGCGGCATTTACAGGATATGACTCCTTCTAAGAAGGGATAAATCCTAAGGCTAGCTGGCCCTTCTTAGACTCTGTCTATGGATATGCAATATTCCACCTCGGGAATTTCTGCTATAGCTGCCCATGAGGACGTTGTATAAGAAATATGCTGCATAAATAAGGCTATCCAACACTAGGATACCCTATAAAAATTCTAATATAACTCCCCTATGGAAAATGAGCTTAAAGAAATGATTCTAGTTGGGTTATACAGACCTCCCCAAACTAGATCTCTAAAACAATTCTCAAAGAGTGAGCTACAACAATACATGAACATGAATATTAACTCTACAAATCTGAAATACATCATAAGAGGGGAAATGGTGCAGCCAAAATTATATTATGATTTCAGCATGAATATACAAGAAATAATTGAGAGAATAACCCCCTCAATCCTCTAGAACCAACTCCAATGAATATACCATATAATGCCGGAGTAGCTGCAGCTACACAGAAATGCCAGAAAACCATATCTGCACAGTCTCTATGAGAGATGCAGCTGCTGAATGTATACAAATGAAAATTTAGCTGAAGGAATACAAATAAAATGACCCAAGAAAGGAAAATGGGCTCAAGATGTGATTTCTAGCCAATCTCAGGGAGATTGCTAGAAATGCTAGATAAAATACAATAGTGACAAATGAATTGTCACTACAGCTGGAACCAAATGAATATGAGGTTGTGGCTAATATGATATGATGATTCCCTCCTCTGATAATGCCCTCAAAGGAAAATGGGTTGATCCCCTTTTACTCAAAAGAACTCCGCCTAATGAGCACAAGAATCTCCTTCAACACTGCCCTCATAGAATAACGCAGTTTCTCCAAGTGACTACACAGTGGGAGATGGTGAATGAGTGGCCTGATGCCATGGATCTGAAATTAAGTCCAAGAGCTCTCTCTACAGCTCCTCCAAAGAATAAATCCATCCTCCTCTGAAAATTCAAGTAGGGAAGAACTCTATGAATTCCTCTGCTGCTACCCCAGCTACACATCAACTTGCTGTAGGAAAACACTGTAACTGAAGGAGTAAGCTTGGCCAAATTCCAGAATGGGGAAATAAAGCTCAAAACCTCTCCTTCCATGAGGAATAGGTGGGGGATCCCCACCGGGAACACCCCCAGTGCTCAAGAGCACTGCAATCCTGCTAAACAACCCAAATATGTAAGTCCTTGGCCTCACCATGAAATATCTGAATCAAAGAATGAATCAAATGAGTTGTTCCTTCATTATTATAAATAAAATGAACTCACTTTCACCATAGGCCCCACAATTAGGGTTTTCATTCACTTTTGAATGCTTTCCCTCCAAAAGCTGCGTTATCTTCTCAAGCAAGCCAACCCTCCAAGGCAGCACTGTTGACTTGGTCAAAATGGCCAACTCAAGATGATCCTCATCATGTTCACACCATTAGGTGTTTATTTAAGCTGTTTCATTATTTCTCCTTTAACACAAGGAGTGTTATTTTCCATCAAAAGGGGTTAAGGGGTCTCCTTACCCACTTTATTAAACAAAATAAAAAATATGCCACTATAATGTCCATTTTAGCTTGAGGCTAAAATTGGGACATTACAATATGGGGTGAGAGTATTTGTGCGTTTGTGCCGGTGAGATAAAGAGATGAAGAAGGAGAGATAGAGGGATATATATATATATATATATATATATATATATATATATATATATATATATATATATATATATATATATATATATATATATATATATATATATATATATATATATATATATATATATATATATATATATATATAGGAGAAGGGAGAGAGGGAATAATATTCCTTACAGTAGATGCATTGATTTTAGTGTAGATTTTGATTTCTAATGGTATTTGATTACTTGCACTAGATGCATTGATTTCAATGTAGATGATTTCTAGTTCTATTTGATTTATTTCACTAAATGTATTTATTTCAGTATAGATGGTGATGTCTAATCCTATTTGATTTCTTTCACTAGATGCATTAATTTCAATCTATATGTTGATTTATAATTATATTTGATTTATTACACTATATGCGTTCATTTAAATATAAATGATTTCTAATCCTATTTGATTTAATGCACTAAATGCATTGATTTCAGTGTAGATGGTGATTTATAATCCTATTTGATTTCTTGCACTAGATGCATTGATTTTAGTGTATATTTTAGTTTCTAATCCTATTCTCTTACTTGCACTAGATGCATTGATTTGAGTGTAGATGTTGATTTCTAATCCTATTTGATTACTTGCATTAGATGCATTGATTTCTCTGTAGTTTTTGTTTTCTAACCTTATTTGATTTCTTACATTAGATGCATTGATTTCAGTGTATATGTTTATTTCTGATTTGATGTAATTGGATGTATGATGGTACATTAGTTTTAAAGTCATTGGCTTATTAGTGTGCATTGATTTCAGTAAGCGCAAAATATTATTGACAATGTAGAATGATTTTTGTGCTATAATAATTAAACCTAATAATATTGGAGAGCAAGAGAGACAAGGTATGGTGTTTACTACAAGAGCTTGAGCAAAATATTTAAATGGTTTATGATTTATGATTTATAATTTCTTTTTCATATAATCGATACAAAAAGATGACAAAACTAACAAGGGTGACAATAAGAATAGTAGAAGAAAATGGTTTGAGATTTATCACAATGAAGGCTATTTGTAATTGACAACATTCTAATTATTCACATTTTCTATCAATCAATATTATTACATTGTCACTTTGCATTCAAAAAAAATTATGTGATCATTTTCCATTATTAAAGTTATTTTACAATATTTATCATCTCAACAAATTGAGGTAACTAAGAACATTTAAAATTGAAATGCCTCTATAAATATCAAACATATTTAACATATTTAAAATGGTTATATTAATATTAGATGTATTTACATATTATTGATAAAACTAATCATATGTTCCTCATATTATCGATAGATTTTCCTTGGTCGTACATGACTGAAACCGGCCTAGATCCATCTTAACTACATATCTATCAAGCATCGAGAGGGATCAAATCTCTCGAAGTGCAAACCTTTCCTCAAGTTTTGCACTCAAAAAAGAGGTTTGCACCTCTAGATATTTGATCCCTCTCGACACTTGATAGATTTGTAGTTAAGATGGATCTAGGCTGGTTTTACACCACTACTTCTCCCCAATACCTTTTTTCTTTTAGATTTAATTTAAAAAATGTTATAAAATTAAATTAGATTAAAATATTTCAAAAATTTTCTGACGTACAATATTTCTTACATTACATCTAATACCTAGACATCTCCCTAATACAAAGTTATAAAGAGCCTCTTGACACAAAAATTAAATAAATTTATTATTTAAAATAAAAATAAATAAATATGTTATTTTTATAAATATAATAAAGCTTTAAAATAAATAAACAGATATATTTTTAATACTAGTATAAAAATGTTATAATAAAACATTAAAATAAATAAATAAATATATTTTTAATATTAGGATAAGAATGTTTTAATTAATAATATAAACATAATTAATTAAAATATAATAATATATTATAAAAAAATTATTTCGAATGTAAGGAAATTATTTATATTACTTTGAAAGCTTAAATTATAAAAATAATTTATTTAACTATCAATATTAAAAAAAAACAACATGTAACATTCCAATAATACTTGTTAAAAAATAGAGGTTAAAACAAAAAATAAATAATATTAATTCATTTTAAATTTTTTTAGTACAAATAGGTTTTTGAATCCCATTAGGTGAAAAATAGTTTGAGAGAGGGTTTTGTTAATGAACACTCATGCTAAGAGCTGCTGTGGTCCAGGACTGGTACATTTACTTGGTGACTTCAATGGATTATATGCTATTTCATCGTGGTTACTCAAGCGACAAGTCAGGAGTGCCAGTCATGTGCCAGTCACTACCTTGGTAAAGGTAAAATGGGCACAATTTAATCCTAAAGATGCCACATGCGAGCATGAAGATGTTGTGAGGGTAGAGTATCTTCTTTTTTTGAGTAAATTTTGTTTGAATATAAGTATATATATATACTACACTAAGAACAATGTGAAAATAAGGGGCAGAGAAATGTAACACCCCTACGATGACCCCATGCATGTTATGAACATATTATATTTAGTTTGGTGATCCAAGGGCTACTTTGGGCACCCATGTGCCCATGTACATGAGTTTTATACAATTTTACTCATGTTTATATGTTTTTAGGCCAGGAAGCCTAGTGTTCTAAATATGAAATCACCTACATATTAATAAAATACATTGTTACTAGAAACCAAATGACACAAAATAATATGAGGGGCTTAGACTCCATGAACATGAGGTAGGTAAGGGATAAGTGTTAAATGGATTAAGCCTAGGTGGCTAATCTATTATTAAAATAAGTTAATTCAGATGTGCATATGTATTTACAATAGGTCTCAAAAAAAGTGACCTTAGGGAATGCCAAAGTGTCTAAGGATGGACATGCATATAAAAGGTAAGAGGATTATTGTGCAAGGAGAAACACCATTCTCGCTATGGGCGGAGGAGAATATAAATTCCTAGAAGGGGAAACAAAGGTGACACCCTATGACATGAGGAACCTTCATATAATCCAAGGAGGATTCAGGGCTACTATTATAGGTTATCTAGTGTCACACTAGATGGGTACCTAGAAGACCCTTAGGGAAATTAGAAACACCTAAATAACTATAGTGCTTTGGAACATCCCTGAATAGTTGAGTTAGAAATGACGAAAGTGTATTGCGAGATCTCAATGAATTATAGGTACATAGACGCTGGTGTACTACCTGGTTCATATGGGCTAATGGGGTTGTGATGATACTTGTTAAGTCAATTCCCTAAGGAAAAAGTGACCAATTGTTGAAATTTTATTAGTAATGTGGTCCATGGATGGGCAGAGCATTTGAGGCATGTAGTCAGTAGGTAGCTTTCCTCGAAGATAATTTTTGTGTTATATTTAAATATTATTTTATTTGTTAATTTATTTTTCTCATGATGTTTGAAAATTTTATGTGTTTCTGCATATTTATGTGTTTTCTAATGTATATGTATAGGATGCATTGGAAACTAATGTGCATTGAGCATATTAAGTGAAACATTAGGATGTAAATAGGGAAAATAAATGTTTTGAGGTGTTATGGCTGCCTTGGTGGGTACACATGTTTCATGATATCAAAGGTAATTATACAATGTGAAGGGGAAAATCTTAGGGGTTAGATCACAGAGATAGTGAAAAGTGTTATTGGATGACAAGGGGAGTTACAAAGGGAGCACATAGAAATACTACGAGGACTAAAGTAGAGCTAATATATATATATATATATATATATATATATATATATATATATATATATATATATATATATATATATAATCTATGAAATTCAACAAAATGAATTTTTATTGTGAGTTATACTTTTTTCTATCTCCTCTCATTTATTATTTCATTTAGAAGCATGTGGAACTCTTCATGATGTATGGAAAAAATTGGATGGATTGTTGGAAAATAGAACAAGTTGAGAGGACATCATCTAAATAATGAGCTAATATATAGATCCAAAAAAATTAAAGACCCTAGAGGATTTCTTCTCTATGTTCAATAATTTTACAGATTAGGTAAAATATTCTGGCACATATAGGAGAGAAGAGCAACTTATCCTCCAAGTAGTTCCTAAATTAGGTCTTGATTTTTTTGTCTTTGTCTCTTCATGCCACACCAATAGACTTTCCATGCATAAAAATTTCAAGATTCCATCTATGGATTATTTTAATTACTCATTGATACATAAGTAAAAAAAATTCATTTACATGGGGGTCATTTGCATGGGGGATATTAAATGTTGTTATAAACATGGACTTAAAGTCAAGTGTGATAATAATAAGAGAAAACAAAACATAAAGGATCTTGATCATATAAATGGGAAAACCATTGAAACCAAGGGGAGGAAAATATAATAAGGAAAAAACAAATTGAACATACTATAATGGAGTATTATGTTTAGATATTTCTTGTATGGTAAATACAATTTATATGATGGAAAAGGGACCTTAACCAGAAAAACCTAGTAGATTTCATACTATACAATGTTAAGAAGACGATTGAAGGAAAAAATCAAAGGGATCAAGGTATGCCTTATGTTTTGAATTCTGTTACGTCATCATCTAGTAGATGTATCTTTGACTAACATTAACCTAATAATATGACCACATCAATGTATTATTTTTCTTCTTTGGTACCTTTCACTTGTCCTATAACAAAAACTTATCCACCACCCCCTTTCAAGAAATATCCTCAAGATTATTTTTTAATACTCTTAAAATAAAATTCCAAAAATAAATTAGTAGTGCTTTCATAGCCTATTTCAGATCCATATCACAAGATATGGATATCACATCATAATTATAGCTAGCTAGTGAGATACTGGGTGATACTTCCAAGACATGGAGAACTAGTTTGATATTTTTGGTACCACATGTGCTCTCATTATTATTGTAAGAAAATATGAGGTTTATACAATAGAAAAAAGATAGCAAAAGATGTTATACGATATATCTAATTACATATACATGATCACGTTGGTCAGCAACACAATCCTTCCTTATAGAAACTTGTTCAATTTGTTGTCATTGATGTCAATGACAAGGGGAGTTACTAGTGGAAACATGACTTTCGAAGTTAGGGGTAGCACATATAAAATTCCATGAATGAAACTTTTTGTTTCTCTCGAAAGAAAATTTGATGTATCTCTACACACTCCTCAAAAGCATGGGGTTTTTTTAGGAATTTACAGGTTAAG
>CM076579.1:1332934764-1333050528 GCA_034641835.2 Pinus albicaulis
AGAATGACTTAAGTTAAGTGTAAAAATTATCAAGGAATTTTTGTTTGTCCTTGTCTTGATGTGCAAAGCTTGAAAGGAAGTTCTTGAATGATATTTTCATTATATGCTTAGTAGAGTTTGACTAGAAAAGTTTATGTTTTGCCTTGTCTTCTAGTTTCTTTCTCCAAAGGTAATTCTGAAAGTTTCCCTAAGAGTATGCTGAAAGCAGTTTAGATTTAAAAGTATCTTATCTGATCTTAGGTTACGCTTTATTTTCTTATCTGTTTTCATCCCTTATGAAAGTAATTATGTGGATTATTGGATTGTTTTTTCTGATAAGTTAGCTTTAATACAAGCTTGTCCAAAGAAGTCTATGGTTAGCCATGTCCTTTGGTTGGTTTTAAACAGTTACTTAAAAGGCTTTTCTTGTTTGGAAAGACTGATAAATCCTAGTTTAAATTATTGTCTTTTTCCACCCTTTCAACACTTTTCATGTTCCATTCCATCATTTAATATAAAAGATCTTGTGATATAGATGACTTGCCCGTTGGACCACTCTTGACATTGTTACACAATTAAACCCTTTTATGACTCCATAGCTCAATGGACTAAAAACCAACGTCATATCTATCCTATCAGCCAAATCTTGTTCTGATTGCTTATACCTTCACCCCTTTGGAACTCTTTCATTTTAGGACTTTCCACTTAATTAAAAACCATGCTCATCCATCCAAAACCAAACAAAAACCCCTGTTCTTAATAAATATCCTAATATCACACATAAAATCCTTAAAGATAAATCAATCTTTTCACTTGTTAGAGAGATCCCTCTCTGGATTCAAGAGGGCTATATCCTAGAATCCCAAAGTGGTTCCAATGTCCTCCCTGCAGTTCTAGTCTCACCAATCTACTAGAATTATAGGAAGATAACATTTCTGGCAACTCCACTAGGGAGTTCTAAGTGAAATTATACCTATACATACTTAAGGACCTCAGGAAAACACTTGATTTAAGAACATTTGGTATATTAGCCAATTGAGCCACAAAGCATAACATTTCTGGCGACTCAACTGGGGAACTGAGTCAAATTTCATCTTAGGTACACTTAAGACTTCATAAAACCCCTTGATTACAAGTAGCCCTCTTCAAGCACTAGCAAGAAAATGGTAATTATGATCGAAATTATTTGAGTCAGTGACAAACTAAGGAAACCTTAGGATTCTCATAAGAGCTTACCAAACCTTGAAAGAAACAGCTAGCTTAGCCATAAGATTAGACTTTCTTTGCCTCATCACTGTAGCTAAGTGTTGAAATAGATTTAGGACACTCTTAGAACCCATCGGACTGAAAAAACTCAGAAAACCAAAAAATATTTCAGATTGGTATTCAAATAAACATGGTGGTGGACCATAAAACATTTTAACTCCAAAAGAGCTAAAAATTTCCACCTGGTGACTCCACAATCCTAAACAAAACTTAAGACTCCAGTGGGAAGACCCATTATCATCATAACATCATTTAAACTCAGTTAAGAGGAATTTAGGATTAAAGTTTTCTTATTTAAAGGATCAGTTAGCCTCTTAAATATTGTCATATTTGGTTAAACTTTTCTTGTTTAGTTGGGTTTGAAAAAGAAAGCATAGTGGCTCCTAGAAAGATTCATACTAGAGCTTACCTTGACCCAAAACCTCATGAGATAGTTGATAACCCTGAAAGAATCCTTAGGAACTGTTTTCAGATCACCCCTTAGAGCTTATTCTGTTCCTAAAAACCTTGCAGCTCTACAACAATCACAAGTTGACTTAAGAAATCCATTTAGAACTAGGTTTCTTGATGATACAGATCAGATAGATTTAGAACATTCACTTTCATCCCAAGACAGAAGTGAACATCCTGGTAGCAGAGAAACTACACCACCTAATTTACATTTCCTTCATAATTTTGGTTTCTCTCATCCTAGAACTGGTCAAAAATATCTTGCTGGTGCATTCACATCTGTTATCCATACATCCACTGTCCAAACTACACCATTCCATCAACCCCCACCACTTGTGAACCCCCCACGTTTTCCACAACCTCCTATCATGGCAACATTGTATGCTCCCCTAGTCCTTCCTTTACCCTTAGTCAATATCCTACAGGACTATCAGTCCAAGATACCATTATATGATGCCAGTAATTCTACTACTACTTCACAACATGTGGATAAGGTGAATGACTACTTTGACAGAAATGAGATTGATGATGAAACTGTCAAACTTAGACTATTTGCTCAAAGTTTAGGGGGAGAAGTAAGAAAATGGTTCAAAGGCTTAACCCCTCACAGTATTAATGATCTCCAAGCCTTCCATCAGTTATTATTAAAAAAATGGGAAGTGAGGAAAAAACCTCTCCAAATACTTTCGGACTACAAAAATCTCCACAGAAACACAGGGGAAAGTGTACAAGCTTATTGCACTAGGTTTAACAATGTTTATAATGCCTTTCCCTAGATTTAAAACCCCCACAAGGCTTAGCTTTAAACAAGTTTCCTAAAGGATTCAATCCTGAAATGGCTTATCAACTTAGAGAAAGAGACCCTCTGACTCTTGAAGATATGCAAAAAGGAGCTCTTGTTGTGGAAGTTAATTTAATGGAGAAAAGAGAAAGAATGAGGAATGAGAAGAAAGTGTCCTTTAGAGAGGAATCTACACCTTCCACATCTAGCTCAAAGATGAAGAGAATGTTGGAGGAGATGATGAAAAATATGAGCATACTTGAGAGAGGACAAGCTAGTCAAAACCAAAAAACTCCTCAAAACAAAAATCCAAACCAAAATCAAAATTTTAGGAGAAACCAACCTCAAAACAGACCAAGAGAGGAATATCAACATATCACTCCTCCTTTTCACCAAAATTAATTTGAGTGAGGTTGAAGAAACATTAGAACAAACAGAGGAAGATGACATAAATATGTTGGGAGTAGATAATGATGATTTTGAAGTTCATTACAATAGGAAACAAGGTCTATATACACCCTATGATGACAAAAGAGCAGAAGATGAATTTTACTACCAAGAAATGGAAAATGTCATCATAGAAACCCTAAAATAATATCACCTTAGAAGTAAGAAGAATATGGAAACTCCCAACAACAAAACCTCTAAAAAATCTGTTCAAAATGGCCCTGTAAATAAACCTAAAATTGCAAAACAGAAAGACAAAACAGTGGCTGGAAATTCTGATAAAAAGAAAGAAAAGGGCACTCAAAACAATGAAAAACAGAGTGCAGATCTCAGCAGCATTAGCACATCAGCTAATGCTCCTATTAAAATGATTTTAACCAATGTAAATAGAGAAAATCAGCAGGCCGATCTTGCTGATAAAATAGTGGTTAACAAAGCTGAAACAAACCTTGTAAGAAGTCAGCTACTTTTCAGTTTGGAGCAGGAAATTTCCAGAATCAAAATCTTTGTTCCTCTTACTGAATTAGTTGCCCAAGATGTATATAGATCCCAAATTTTGAAGGCTTTAAACATAGAAGAGAATAATGACACTATCAATCTTAACGATGACTAGCCAGAGCTCATTTTTGGTCCGACGATTGAAGGTAGATATCAATAAGGACTAGTTCCTCCTTTTTATGTTAGTTTAAATATTCATGAAAAAAAATTTCACAATGCCATGTATGACTTAGGGGCCTCCCACAATTTAATGCCCAAAGCTGTAATGGAGAGCCTAGGCCTTGAAATCACTAGACCTTACAAAGATATTTACTCCTTTGACTCAAGCAGACTGACATGTTTAGGCTTAATCAAAGACTTCTCTGTAAACTTAGCACAAATTCCAGCCAAATGTTTAGTAATGGATATTGTTGTGGCTAATGTACCCCCAAAATATGGTATGCTGTTATCAAGATCTTGGGGAGCTAAGTTACAAGTAACAATGCAGATGGACATGACATATGCGACCATCCATTTTTTTAATCGAATGAGAAGACTTTAAAGGGAATCTCATATGAAATACATGGTTACTAGCCAAGAGAGACCGTAAAACTCTCCCCTTTACTCTGTAAATACAGGCCTTGACTCATTTATCCTTTTCAATGATGAAACATTCACTGAACAAGTGACCTTAACTGATTTAATGGAAAATAGATAGAAGGAGGAAGATGAGACAGAAGTGTTAAAACAATTTGCTAAACCCAAAAACTGCAGCAAACAAAACGCAGGTCTAGAGCTACAAATCATTCATCCATTGCTTTTAAACCTTGAGAGTCAAGAAAGAAATCCTCAACACAATGAAAAACCTGAGGAATTAAAACGAATTCAACAAAGTACTGATCTTCAAGAACAATCCGAAAGCACACTAGTTGAAGAGGATAGTAACCAAACTATTCCTCCTTGGAGTATGCACTTTGATGGATCTTGTACTAAGAGTGATGCAGGTGTGGGAGTGTGGCTTCAAAATACAATGAACAATCATACTGAAGGGAATTCCTACAAATTAAACTTTCAGTGCACCAATAATATAGCTGAATATGAAGCCCTTCTTTTAGGCCTGCATTTATTGAAGAAATTAGGGGCCAAAAGAATAAAGGTTCATGGTGATTGTGAACTAATAATTAGGCAAGTGAATGGGGAATATACTGCGAAACATCCTAGACTTAGAGCCTATCGAAACGATGTCATGGATTTATTGAAAACATTCGAGAAATTTAAACTTATCTTTGTCCCAAGAAACGAAAATATTCAACCTAATGGTTTAGCTTTTGCTGCTAGAACGTGCCTAACTCCTTATGAAACCAAACAATGCACAACTCAAATTAAATTCAGACCAGTTGTCCCTGATAATGAGAAATATTGGCAAGTGTTTGATGGAGACAAACAAATAGAAGACTTCCTGCAGTCTAGAAATGAATTTGAACTACCAAGTTCAAATTCAGACTATGAAACAGACTATCCTAGTGAAGAAAATCTACTTGATGAAGAAGAAGAGTCTCCAGAGATGGCTGATGTAAATATATTGTATAAAAAACTTGAAAACACAACAGAAATTGTTGCAGATTTAGAAAAAGAAGACTTAGAAACTCTGCAGTCTAACAATCAAAGTTTGCCAAAGGGACTGGTCCCTTTAGAAGAATTGTTTGATTTCAATGATGTGGCCAAGAAACTGAAACTGGAGCTTGTTGAATCTGAAGTTGAAGAGTGTAATATAGGCAGTGAACTAAAACCAAAGATGATCAAAATGTCTAAAACTTTACTAGCTCACATCAACCTGAAATACATAGAGTTGTTTAAAGAGTTTTCTGATGTTTTTCTGTGGATTTATGAGGATCTGAAATCCTATGACACTGAGATAATGTAGCACAAGATACCTCTCAAGGAAAACCAAAATCCATTTAAACAAAAACTGCACAAAATAAACCCTGTTCAGTTACCTTTGGTCGAGAAGGAAATCAAGAAAATATATGAAGCTGGTATTATTGTTCCTATTAGATATTCAGAATGGGTCTCTAATTTAGTGTTAGTTAGGAAGAAAACATGAGATATTAGGCTTTGTATTGAATTTAGAGACTTAAACAAAGCCTCATTGAAGGACAACTACCCTTTACCCAAAATGGACCATATTTTACAAAGGGTAGTAGGGTCTAAAATAATTTCTTTGCTTGATGGCTTCTCCAAGTACAATCAGATATTAGTACATCCTGATGATCAACTAAAGACAACTTTTACTACACCTTGGGGCACTTTCATGTATGTGAAAATGCCCTTTGGCTTAATGAATGTTGGTGCTACTTTTCAGAGAGCCATGGACATTTCATTCTCAGAAGAATTAGGCTACTTCATCATTATTTACCTTTATGATATCACTGTTTTCTCCAAAACAGATGAAGAACACCTAAAACACTTAAGAATAGTCTTTGAGAAATGCAGAAAGTTTGGGTTATCTTTAAATCCTAAGAAAACACTGTTTCGTCTCCAAGAAGGTAAAATTCTTGGGCACATCATATCAGAAGAGGAGATAAAGATAAACCCAAAAAGGATTGAGGCTATATCGCAAATCACTCATCCTAGAAACATCAAGGAACTTCAATATTTCATTGGAAAGATTAATTTCTTGAGAAGTTTCATATCCAACTTAGCTGAGCTCCTTAGAAACATTACAAACATGCTGAAAAAGGAACAAGGAGTAAAGTGGACTTTAGAAGCAAAGAAATATTTTGAACTGGTAAAACAAGCATTAACCAAAACACCAGTTCTAATAAGTCCTGATTTTCAAAATATTTTTACATTTTTTCATTTGCATCAGAACATACAATAGCTACTGTCCTATTTCAGAAAAATCCACAGGGACAAGAGCAGCCCATTGCATTCTTTAGCAAGGCATTGAGAGATGCACCTCTAAAGTACAACATCATGGAAAAACAAGCCTTTGCTTTAGTCAAAGCCTTAAAAGACTTTAGAGTTTATATTTTACACTTCCACATAATTGCATTTGTGCCCAACTTAGTTGTAAAATATATTCTAACATAGGACCCATATGGCAAGAGAGGTAAGTGGATAACTGTGATACTTGAATATGATTTAGAAATCAATCCCAATAAACTATTAAAGGCCAAGGACTAGCTAGATTAATGGCTGAATCAAATTTTGAAGTTCTTGATATAAATATGATAAATGCTTTAGATGAATAAGAGGAATTGTCAACTCCCATTGTTGAAAATCATTTTATGAATTCCTCTTGGTATGCTGATATTCTATATGTTTTGCTTAATTTTAATACACCTCCTGGTTTATCAAAAACAAAGGCAAGGTTTTTAAAGTCAAAAGCTGTAAACTACTGCATTATAGATAAATGTCTTTATTGGAAAAATGCAAGTGGGATATTGCTTAAATATTTGCTTGAGAATGATGTAGATAAGGTTAAGCACAAGTTCCATGAAGGAGAATGTGGAGGTCACCTCTATTGGAAGACTAGAGCCAAAAAAATCCTTAGAGATGGTTACTTTTGGCCCACCCTCTTTCAAGATATACATAAGATGTAATTGCCTGTCATAAATGCCAACTCTTTGAAGGAAAAAATAAATTTCTTCCCTTACCTTTGCATCCAATCACTGCTGAAGTTCCTTTTCAACAGTGGGGTTTAGACTTCATAGGAGAAATCCATCCACCCTCATTTTCCCAACATATATGGATTCTCACTGCAACAGACTACTTTACCAAATGGATAGAATCCATTCCTTCTAGACAAGCCAATGACTCTATCATCATAAAATTCATTGAGACTCATATCCTCTCTAGATTTGGTTGTGCTAGGAAGATCATCACTGATAATGCAACATCATTTGGATCCAAGAAAATGGTTGAATTCTATCACAAATATCTGATAACATTGGTTCATTCTACTGCTTATTACCCTCAAGGTAATGGGCTGGCAGAATCATAAAAAAAAAGCTTGGTAAACATAATCAAGAAGTTGCTGGAGGACAACAAGAAGTCTTGGCACACAAAGCTAGTACATGCACAATGGGCTGACAGATTAACACTTAAGAAATCAATTGGAATGTCACCCTACCAGCTTGTGTATGGAATAGATGCAATTTTTCCAACTAGCCTAGGTGTGCCAGTTATGAAGTTGATTCAAGAAGTGCAGTCTGAAGACAATGACATGATTAGAAGAATAAATCAGACCATACATCTTCAACAAACCAGGGAGGAGGTCTACAACAGAGCATTACAAAATCAAGAGAGCATCAAGAAGATTTTTGACATAAGAAATAGGGCCAACAATTTAAAAATTGGTGACAAAGTGTTAAAGTGGGACTCAAGGAGAGAAGACAAGGGAAAGCATGGGAAATTTGATAACTTATGGCTTGGCCCTTATCTCATTCATTCTTTTGCTGGTAACAACGCTTGTTTTTTGCAGGAGTTGAATGGAGCTGAACTGTTTGGGGGTCCTTTGAATGGCAGGATGCTCAAACATTATTTCTCTTGATCCTATCATGTTTGGAAGCCTTTTATATTTTTCTCATTATAAATATTTCATCCATCATTGCATTCAAAGTTATGAAAAGAAAAATTCAAAAATAATAGAAAGAGAAAAGAGGGCAGATTGTAAAAACAAGAAAGGTACAACCCCATACCAAAAAAAGAGAAACAAAATCTGAAAGTTTGCAAGCTCAAATTCCACTCCTAAAAAACACACTCCTATTTAGTCGTACAACCTAATCATGACTAATTAGTTTTAAATTTACTGCTGATAGGTTAGTGAAATAGATCTGCCAAACAATTTAATCTTGGCTTATAAGTTAGGTAGATTAGGATAGAAAATTGAGGTTTAAACAAGCTCAAAATCTGAACCTATGACTTTTGAAAAGAAGAATGACTCTAAAGTATTTAAATTTTGAGTCGAAGACAGAATTAAATTGGTTCTAATAAGTCCAAAACTTGAACCAGTTAACAAAGAAAAAACAGCTCAAACAAACTCAAAAACAGAGTTGAAGAAAAGAGAAGGATGTGCTTAAAAATTTCAGATCTTACGCCTTCACCATCTTGATTTAATTTTTTACAAATAATAATCTATGTGTAGCTTGTTTTTATGCCATAGATCATCAACAAGTTAGATTTTTCAATCCTGACTTGGCTACCTTTTAAATTTCTTGTTTTAGAAGTTAGAGAATAAAATCTGTTAGATAGTCTAATCCTAATAGATAGTAGTTAGGTAGAGAAGCTTATGAACTCAACTGTTTAAACTGAGTTCATGGAGAAATAAAAAGTATACTTAGATTAATTTTATGTTTTCAAAAATAATAAAATGTTTGTAAAAAGAGTTTTCCAATCCAAATGCACTCTGAAAGAAAAAAAAATGTTAGACCAGTAGGATTGGGTAGGTAGAAAGCTTGTCTGATAGAGTTCCATTGTTTTTCATGGCTACTAACATTATCAGAATAGAATAAAATCATCAAAGGAAATAAATTTGCAGCCCAATGGATGAGGCATTGATCAACCCCCCCAGATAATACAAGTCTAAAGTTCTTGACACCTTCAAGAAGGTGCCATCCCCATGTGGAGCCACTGTCAGCCACCTATAAACAATTTCATATCAAATGGTGGCTAAATCATGTTTTAAGCCTTCAAGAAACAATTTTATAGCCAAAGTGTTAGTTTTTGAAGTCTTGTGAAGATATCTTATCCTTTGATTAATCTTCATTGTTGTTTCCCTCTTAAAATTCTGAAAAATCTACTGTTTACCAAAGGAAAAGACTACTGAAAAGTTCCATTTTCCCTCATTTTCCTTTCTCCTTTTCCCTTCTCCATTTCATTCATAAAAATCTTCATTTACCTTTCATTACTTCGAAATTCCCTTTAAACCTTTGAAAATTCCCTTTGAAGGCTTAAAAAACCCTTTTTCCTCTTCTACCGAAAAGCCAAAAAAGCCTTGAAAATTTGTTATTTTGGCTTAAAAAACCCATTTATTAACTAAGGACCTAAGCCCCTTTGGCCTTAGCCCCCAGCTCCGTTTTCTACATAAGACTCGAAGTGGTGCCCCACAGTCAAGCCCCTTTCGTGAAATCGCAATCAGGGTTTTCGTTTCCTCTTGTTACCTTTTGCTTTTAAAAAGGTTTCTGATGCGATTGGCCCCTTTTCTTCTAACTCTCGATTCCTTTGCCTTTACATATTACCGTGAGCCCCGCAATTGGGCACTGAACACCATAAAAAACCCCTCCCCAAAATTTTTTTTCCTTTGTATTTCATTAAAAATCCACTTTTCCTATGTTTTTATAAGTCCAGACAGTTCATTGGTTGGGTGAATACCAACCATTGATCTAAACCAATCAACGATCTTTAGGATCTCGCATCAGAGTTTCTCATTGGATGTGTTTTAATATTTTATTACTCTCCTCCGATTGGAAACCTTTCGATGGTTTCCCAGCCGTTAATTTGTTCCACCATACTCAGATCCGACGATCCCCATTGCTCTGTCCCAAAGCCAGCATACCTGCCTTCGCCATTCATAAGTAAATCTTCGCTGTTGATCTGGTCCTCAGATCAAAATTATTTGTTCAATCACATTGCAAATTTATTTTGCACCTTTCCTCTCTCCCCTGCCGATTGGAAATCCTGTGATTAGATTTGGGCCGTTCATTTCACTCATCCGACGGTCTAGATCAAACTTTATATCCTTTGTTAATTTCGTAAAACCCCGCTGTATAAATTTTTCAGTGAATACCCACCGTTGATCTCTGCAAATCAACGGCTCACAATGACCCATTCTCCGCCCGACCCCTCACCTCATATTTTATCCCATTAACCCCAAGATTAAATCTGAGCCGTTGATCTGTTAAATCCAATCGTCTAGATCAACCCGATAGGCCCAACTCCTCTGGGTCCTACCTTTCCCCTGATCAAATCTCCGTTGTCCATGTCCCTGATTTGATGGTCCAGATTAAAACTACCTTGACCCTACCCCACCTCTTTCGGCCCTCACATCTTATCGCCATCGCACTGTCCTCACAACCGTCCAATCTAAGGCCCCAGATCTGAGGACCAGCACGCGGTTTCATGTGATTTTATGCTCGAAGGTTAACGTTTTAAAATCATGCGACATAGGTGGTTTTAAAAGGCCATGTGTCATTTGTTAACGAATATCACATTCAAAAAGGCAATATCGCCTTCCCTCCTTTTCATCACACAAAACCAGTGGTTTCTATGGCTAAAACTGCTTAGCCCCATTCACATTACATCCCCTCAGTTTTAATCTCCACCGTTGATCTCTGAGATCTAACGGTCCTAGTTTAATCTCACCCTCAGTTCATCGCCCTCCCCCCTTTGCTCTGCAGAACTTCATCGATCAAACTCCGTCGTTGATCTCTATGGACTAATACAATCCAACGACCCAGGATCGTTCGGAAACCCCAGATATCTTTTGACCCCATTTCACCTTTGATTAAGTTTTTTCCCTATTTTTCTTATATTTTCCACCATTTTTCTATGAATTTTCCCTTCCGACTTATAAGATCTTGGGTTAATCTCGACTGTTGATCAACATGCATCGACGACTCGGACTTAATCTTTCTTTGACTCCCCTAACTGCCTCTCCATTATCGTCAGCTTTAAATCCTCACCATTAGATGCTTTCATCCAATGGCTACGATCTAACCTCAACCTCTGAAGCAGTCTACATCCTTACCTCGCAGGATTTTCTTAATTTTTCTTTGTTTGTTTAAGTTTTAATGGTTTTTCGATTGTTTTAAAGGAAAATTGAAGGTCGGGGATGATGATCCCACAGGCCATTATTCATCAAAGAGATCATTCTGCAGGGTTTTCCCATTATGTTTTATCAGTCCCTCATGAGCATTGATGCCATTATAAAACCTCTGTAACACCTGCACATCAACAAGACACAACAAAGTTTAATCAAGCAAAGAGTATCAGTGTTAAAGGATTTAGTCACAGCAAAGATGAAGGATTGAAGGTGGTTTATGCAGTTTTGAGGGATTACGGCCTAAATCGACTAACTAAAAGCCTAATCCATTCAATTAAACACATTTTGAAGAACAAAAGACATAAATTAGGCCTAATTATGCCTAACACACAGATCAGAAGCAAATTAGTCATGTCTTAGGTCAAAACAATAATATCTATTATTTTGAGAAAGCCTCCA
The DNA here is from genome assembly GCA_034641835.2 of Pinus albicaulis. NCBI lineage: Eukaryota > Viridiplantae > Streptophyta > Pinopsida > Pinales > Pinaceae > Pinus > Pinus albicaulis. The sequence continues at coordinate 1,332,946,389 of CM076579.1, forward strand.
CTACCACATCAGAGGCTAATTGAATCCTCTCCAGCTACCAAAAGCCACCTGCAGCCTCAAAGCATTCAAAAGAGGCATAGTTATTACCAGAATAGAAGATATTTTCCTTAAGGCAACTGAATAGTTATTTCAGATCAAAGAAATTATTACAAAATGTTAGCAGAGTTATTACAAAGATAAGAAATAATTTTGAAGGTCAACAAACTCTGCTAAAAGGATCGAAAACTTAATGAAAACAATTAATACAGAGAAATATCTAAAATCTTCTCCATTGAGCCCCTCAAAGGTTGAGAAGCATTAAAATGTATTAATTGAGCCTATAGATCTTTTCTCTCATCCACCTCCTCATTTTCCTATAAAATCTTCTTGAGGAGCACATTGTAAGGGGTTGGTTGCTGAACTTTGATATAATACTTGTGCTCGAGATTTTCTACATGTAAATAGTGTTTAGAGACTCTTGAAGCTCTGTTTGTGATCAAATAAGTTAGGCTGAGAAGAGAAGATGATTGCTGAACTAAAACATTGGACTTGAAGAATGTAACTAGATTGACATCAATATACAAGCCCATTCTTGGGATCCTAGTCTATATCACTGGTGAAGTGCTTCTTTTTGTGCTATTGTTTTCCTTTCATGTATGCCATTTTTTCCACTTATTCTTTGATAAAGAACAAAAAGCATAGAGTTAGGATTTACTATTTACAGTACCATTCTCTGACTGATAAAATTTATCTCAATGTTCTCTTCCAAATTGTGTGTTTAATAATGACTTAAATTAAGTGTAAACATTATCAATGAATGTTGGTTTGTCCCTATCTTGATGTGCAAAGCTTGAAAGGAAGTTCTTGAATGATATTTTCATTATATGCTTAGTAGAGTTTGACTGGAAAAGTTTATGGTTTGCCCTGTCTTCTAGTTTCTTTCTCCAAAGGTAATTTTGAAAGTTTCCCTAAGATTATGCTGAAAGTAGTTTAGATTTAAAAGTATCTTATCTGATCTTAGGCTGCACTTTGTTTTCTTATCTATTTTCATCCCTTCTGAAAGTAATTATGTGGATCACTGGATTGTTTGTCTGATAAGTTAGCTTTAATACAAGCTTGTCCAAAGAAGTCTATGGTTAGCCCTGTCCTTTGGTTGGTTTTAAACAATTACTTAAAAGGCTTTTCTTGTTTGGAAGGACTGATAAATCCTAGTTGAAATTATTGTCTTTTTCCACCCTTTTAACACTTTTCATGTTCCATTCCATCATTTAATCTAAAATATCTTATGATATAGATGACATGCCCCTTGGACCACTCTTGAAATTGTTGCACAATTAAACCCTTTTATGACTCCATATCCCAATGGACTAAAAACCTAGCCCAATGGAATAAAAAACAAGATCATATCTATCCTATCAGCCAAATCTTGTTCTGATTGCTTATACCTTCACCCCTTTAGAACTCTTTCATTTTACGACTTTCCACTCATCTAAAAATCATGCTCAACCATCCAAAATGAATCAAAAACCCTTGTTCTTAATAACTAGCCTAATATCACACTTAAAAGCCTTAAAGATAAATCAATATTTGCACTTGTTAGAGAGATCCCTCTCTGGATTTAGGAGGGCTAGATCCTAGAATCCCAAAGTGTTTCCAATGTCCTCCCTGCAGTTCTGGTCTCACCAATCTGCTAGAATTATAGGGAGATAACACCAGGTATTTTTGTTGTCTTCTAAGAGTTTATTGATGATATTAACTAGGGTTTTATTTGAGGATTCCACAAGTAGATTACCTTGAGGGTAATAGGCATTGGAATGACCAAGGTTGATGTGGTATTTTTTATAGAAGTCAATCATTTTATTAGATTTGAAAGTAGCTGCATTATCAGTAATGAGCTTCTATGGGCATCCAAATCTAGACAATATATTTTTTTCAAGGAATGAGATAATGACAGAATCAGTGGCTTGTCTAGAAGGAATGGCTTCTATCCACTTAGTAAAATAATTTGTGGCTATCAAAATCCATTTATGTTGGGCTGAGGAGGGTGGGTGAATTTCACCAATGAAGTCTAAACCCCATTGCTGAAATGGAATTTCTGTGGAGATGGGTTTGAGGGGTAAAGGTCGTAGTTTTTTCTTCCCTTCAAAGATCTAACATTTGTGACAGGAGGTCACATAATTTCTTACATCTGCAAAAAGAGTGGGCCAGAAAAACTAGCCCTCGAGATTTTATCAGAACTTGATTTCCAGTAAAGGTGTCCTCCACAGTCACCTGCATGAAACACTTCCATAACTTTATCAGCTTCATCTTTCAGTAAACAATTTAATAAAATTCCACCACGATCTTTCCAAAACAAAGCATTATCTATGATAAAATATTTCATTTCTTTTAACTTTAAACATCTAGCTTTAGTTCTAGACAAACCAAGAGGAGCTTCTAATTTTAGTAAAATAAATATGATATCTGTATACCAAGGTGAATCTAAGAAAGGTTCACTGATCTATGGAGTCACCATCTCTTCCTGATCATCTAATTGAGCAAAAAAAATTATATATAAGGCCTGATAATTTTATTCAACCATGATTTTTGCTAAACCCTGGCCTTTAATGAGTCTGGTGGGCTTAATTTCCATTTCATATTCCAAAATAGTGGCAATCCATTTACCTCTCTTACCATCGGACCCATTCCAAGTCAGAATGTCCTTTACTACTAAATTTGGAACATATGCAATAATGTGAGAGTACAAAATGTACACTTTGAAATCTTTAATAGCCTTCACTAAAGCTAGTGCTTGTTTTTCCATTATGTTGTACTTTAGTGTTGCATCTCTTAAGGATTTGCTGAAAAAAGAAATGGGTTGTTCATAACTCTAATCATTCTTTTGTAGCAAGACTGCTGCAATGGTATATTCAGAAGCAAAAGAAAAAATAATAAAATCTTTTTTGAAATCAGGAGTTTTAGGACTGGCATTTTTGTAAGGGACTGTTTGATTGATTCAAAGGATCGTTTGGCCTCTACTATCCATTTAAGTGTTGAATCTTTCTTTAACATGTTATTCAATTCCCTAATTAATTCTGCTAAGTTAGAAATGATTTTTCTAAGTTAATTGTTTTTACCTAAGAATAACTATAATTCCTTGATATTTATAAGATGAGTTATGTTCAAAATTTCTTCTATTCTATCTGGGTCTATCCTAATTCCCTCTTTTGAGATTATGTTTCCTAATAGTTTACCTTCCTCAAGTCCAAAAAGTGTCTTTTTGGGATTTAAAGAAATACCAAATTTTCTGCATTTAATAAACTATTGTCTCAAATGGTCTAGATGTTCATTGTCTGTTTTGGAGAATACTATTGTATCATCTAGATAAATGATAAGAAAATCATGAATTTATTTGTAAAAATCTATGTCCATAGCTCTCTGGAATGTAGCTCCTACATTCATTAATCCAAAATGCATTTTCAAATACATGAAAGTACCCCAAGGAGTAGTAAATGCAGTCTTTGGTTGGTCTTCTGGTTAAACTAAAATTTGATTATATCCATAGAATCCATCAAGAAATTAAATCCTGAATGATCCTACCACTCTTTGTAAAATATGGTCCATTTTGGGGAGAGGATAGTTATCTTTTACTGACACTTTGTTTAAGTTTCGGAAATCAACACAAAGTCTGATTTCCCCTGTTTTCTTCCTAGTGAGAACTAAGTTTGAAACCCAATTAGAATATCTGACAGGTGCAATGATTTGTGATTCATACATCCTTTTTACCTCTTTTTCAATCAAATGCATAGTAACTGGATTGATTATCCTAAGCTTTGTTTAAATGGTTTATGATCTTCTTTGATATGTATTTTATGTTGTATTATGTAGGTGTCATAAGATTTAAGGTCTTCATAACTCCATTCAAACACATCTTGAAATTCTTTAAACAAAGCTATGTATTTCAGTTTTTCTTATTGAGGTAATACTTTGAAAAGTTTGGTAAGCTTAGGTTTTTGTTTTGTTCCTATGTTCCATTCTTCTATGTCTGATCTTAATGGTTCCATTTTTTGTTTTCTTGAGACATCATTTGAATCAAAAAGATCTTCTAGTGGGGCTGATCCCTTAGGTATAAATTTATTTTTAAGGTTTCAAATCTCAGAATCATCATTTTTTATTTCTTCTATTTCTACAATTTCTAATTTATCTAGATCTACTTGAGTTAATTTAGTGGGTTCAGTCGAATCTAATTTTTTTACATATATCTCACTATCTATAGTTTCATCTACTGTACAATCTGTATCTATGTTACAATTTTAGAATTCTCCTTCAGCATTCATAAAATTATAGATTTGAGCATCCTGTGAAAAAATCTACCAATATTCCAGGTTGTCTGGTATAGTAGGCCTGTGTCTTACCTCTATTGTGTATTGATTATTTGGCTGAAAAGGAAGTTTGTAGGTGCTAGAAAAAGTAGCCAAACTATGTGCCTGCATGTTTTGTTCCCTTGGAATAACAACAAAGTCAATTTCAAGCAACTCTTTAATAAGATCTAAAATTGTTTCTCTGTATTGGGTTAGTCTAGGATTATACATAGAATACTCTCCTCTAATTTTTTTTATGATTAATTCTGAGTCTCCCAAGATAGAAATTCTTTTGCCTCCTAGATTTCTAACAATCCGTAGTCCTAAGATTAAAGATTCATACTGTTCCATTTTGTTTGTACATTTAAAGTTTAATCTAAAGGCATAACCTTCTGAATGATTGTTTTCCATTTTATGAATCCAAACTCTTGCTCCTGCTCCTAATCTGTTCACTGAGCCATCAAAGTCTAAGTGCCAAATTGATTCATGAAATATATTGTCACTGCCAACTTCTTTATGCTTCTATTTTAATGATGTGTTTTTATCAGTGCCAGTATCTGAATTACATAAAATGAAAGAATCCATATAAGAAAGTAAAGAATAATTGATATAGTTCTGTGGTTGTTCTGCACTACTAATCATGTACTTCATTAAATTTTCTCTGTAAAGCTTTTTGGGTTGACCAAATACTGAAATTGTGGCATAAGACATGTCTAACTGTAGAAATCCCTGTAGGTTTTTTCCCCATGAGCGAGATAATAGCATTCCATACTTTGGAGGGATATACTCTACTACAATATCCATGACAAAAATATTACCTGGGTATTGGACTACAGTGACACACAAGTCTTCTATTAGGCTAAGACATTTTACTTTGCTAGAATCAAAAGAGAAAATATATTTGTATGGTCTAGTGATATCTAAATTCAATGTTTCCATGATAGCTTTTTGCATTAGGTTGTGGGATGCTCCTAAATCTAGCATAGCATTGTGTAAGATTTGATCATGAATACTCAAGCTAATGTAGAAAGGAGGAACACCACCTTCTTGATGTTTACCATTTACCTCAAGGCCAAATGGTAGCTCTGGTTGGTCATCATTTAGATTAACAGAGTCTTATCCTTCACTTATGTCTAGTGTTTCAGTGATCTGTGATTTGTATAAATCATGTTTTACCAACTCTGTTAAAGGAATTGGTATTTTCAATTTCGCAATTTCAGTTTGGATATTGAATGGTACTTGTGATTTTCCTAAGTGAGTGATTTATTCTTTACTAATTGCAATTTCAGTGTTTTTCTCTTTTTTATCTACAGTTGGTTTTTCTGTTTTTGTTTCCACTATTTTGTTGTTTTCAATCTTCTTATCTGGGATAGTTTGAGTTGCAGTGGTAACTTTAGTAGATTTTGAAGTTTCAGTAGTTGTTTTAGCAACAACTATTTTGGGATTAGTTGATTTTGATCAGCAGTAGATGTTTTAGGATCAGCTAAAGTTTTAACAGAAGATGTTGTTTTAGCAGAAGATGTTTTTTTAGCAGCAGCAGATTTTTGAGGATCAGCTAATGTTTGAACAACAGTATCTATGATGTCTAAAATTTTAGGACTGGGTGCAATTTTTGGACTAGAGATTTTCTGATTTGAACTATAGTTTTGTTGGGTTTCTCTAGGGAGAATTTGCAATACTTTGCTTGCAGGAGATTCTAATGTTTTCTTTATCTGATTTTGGGAAGTTTTCTTAGTAGGGGATTCTACATTTTTCTTACTCCTAATTTTATATTTCTTGTGAACTTCATTAATGGAAAATTCATAACCTTGCTTATAATCAAAAGACTCTCCAGATTCTAATTGTAACTATTGTAGCATGTATAGTTCATGTTCTTCATGTGTAAGAAAAATAGTATTATCTCATTTATTCCCATTAATTTAATCTGAGTGTCTTCATCTTCTTCATTTTGGTGAGAAATTTCAACATAGTTCTCTTGGAAAGGTGCTCTTATTTTTTGACCAGGTGTTGATTCTCTATATTTACCAGTGTTGGGGTTCTTTCTAAAGTTTGGATTTCTTATTTAAGGACCGTGTTGTTGATTATCCCACTGTGGTTTTCTTTTCATATTTTCTAATTTATCCATCATTTTTTCCATAGTTTTTTCTAAGTTTTATTTCTTACTATCTGATGTAGATGTTTCATCCTTAATTGTTACTCTTCTTTCATTTCTCATTCTGGCTCTCTTAGCTAAAAAATTTTCTTCTACACTAACTGCATTGCTTTGCATTTGTTCTAATGTTTCTGGGTTTCTTTCTCTCAATTGGTATGACATAGCCATATGAAAACCATCAGGAAATTTGGTTAAAGCTATATCTGTTAGGGATTGAATGTTTACTAGAATAGAATTATAAATATTGTTGAATCTAGTACAATAGTCCTAAACTAGTTCATTAGGAGCTCTTCTAATGTTTTCATACTCAGAAATTTTTTGTAAAGGATTCTTCTTTTTCTCCCATCTATTGATAAAAAATCTATGGAAAGCTTCCAAATCAACAATATGATTGGAAGGTAAAGCTCTAAACCATTTCTTTACTTCTCCAGCTAAATTTTGGGGAAACAGTCTCACTTGAACATGTTGTTGTGTAGTGTATTGACCAGTTCCATCAAATTGAAAGATTTTTCTTTGGTAATCTTGGGACGTGGCATGTATTGGTCTGGTACAACCAATGGGGCATATTTGGCTATCATGGCTAAGACTCTAGCTTGACTAGGAGGTAAATTTGTGGTTCTTGGTGATGAGGTTGAAGTACTTGTAGATGAGCTGGGGATATTGGAAGATGTACCTGGAAATGAGGTTGAAGTGCTAGAAAATCTAGCAACAGTGCTATAAGGTGAACTTGAAGTATTTGGAGATGGAAATAAAACTGACAAAAACAAAACTGAAAGTCGGCCCCTAAGGAGAGCTGGTATGCTATTGTCGCTCTGTCAGCATTCTCTCTCAATTAACTTAGTTCTTTGCCACGTGGTCTTCCACAAATTCTTGTAAACTTATTTATCAATTTCAGAGAAGTTGGTAAATAACACCTTCAGCAAACTTTGGAAAAATTTAAATATATCAGCCCTTATAACTCCGCAATATCTCCAATGTAGAATCGACACCAACTTTGGGATTTAGTTATATGGTAAAAGTTAAATACTTCGAGGCTTAGGTGAATCACCCAATTACATCACCAGTGGAACACTTAATATAATTTAGGCCAGACCCACATGTACAATTGGTGGAAATTCCATTAAATACATTCAAATATACCTTGGTTAACCTCCGGGCTACTTCCGAACGCGATCTCCGTTCGATGGTTAGTCTCCATATCGAACGGTATACCTCAATATCGCACGGGCTCCGATGTCGATCATTAGCATGCGATGAGGGAGGTTTTGGAACCCCATCGTCTACCACATGTCAACTGTTCTATGGAATCACTCCCAAATGGAAAATACCGCTTGCCCCGCAAAGGCGGTGCGATATGGGCGGTTTGGTTTCCAAACCCACTCGTGGTTTTGAAACAGTGATTGACCCAAGTTGATTCATGGTTATGCTATCCTTTTATTCACTAAGTCAGGTCTAACCTTGGGGCAGGATTTCCAATTAGCAGAAAAACAAGTGTAATTATCTTCTGGTGGGATTTTCACTACCATTAGAATAGAATTAATCGACCACGATCATACACAAACCTCGTCTGCGGTTGGGATCTAATTCACAGAGTTTGTTCGAACAGTTTGAGAGAAACAGTGGATAGAGGGATGCAGAAATTGTGCAATAGTTCAATTCAATAATTATATATGCATAGACTTCAATTTCTTCACAATTAAACAAATTTCTCGCAAATATCAGCTCGAGACAATTTGATAACCAACGGGAACTGAAATTTATTCAACTGGAAGAAATTGCTTAACACACTAAAATTATTGCAGAAATCTCCTCCTTAATACATCCGAGGGGTACCAGTTATATACATTACAATGTGTCTCTTTGGTTCCTCCGTGAGGACTGTTTAGAAAATCAAAGGCCTAATTAAAATTTACTCAAATAACTGAAACATGACAGATGGACTGAACTAAACTATTCGACTTCTACATATTCTAACTGCCCTAATTGCAACAGAAATATAAGTTATTGACACCTAGCTATTACAATTTCAAGAGGTTTGAGCCCTCCTAGCCACAACATGTGGACAAAACCTCCTACATTGCTGGCTAGTGTCTAATGCCCCTGCATCAAACTCCCGAGGGAAATTTTCTTCATGGACTCCTATCCGTGAGCTCTTCCACTGATATGCCTATCCTCTGCAACATTCCTTCAGTCATCCAAGTGGCATCTTCCTCTGGCTTGTCCTTCCATTTGATTAAGTATTGAAAGTAATCTTGTCCTCTGGTCTTCCTGAACACTCTTTTGTCAAATATCTTCTCTAGTTGCAATGGTTGTGCTGGAGGTAGCTGCTTTTCCCACTCAATCTGTTCCTTGTCTACTGATCTTTCTTCTGCACCATCATATTCATAATTGTACAAATTTGCAACATTAAAAATGGGATATATTCCAACATCAGGAGGTAATTCAATCTCATAATCATTTGCAGAAAATTTTCTAATTATCTTGCATGGTCCAATTTTTTTGAACTTCAGTTTGTTATACTGCTTCTTTGGGAATATCTCCTTTCTCAAGTGTGCCAAAACTAGATCTTCTACTTCAAAATGGACTTCTTTTCTACTCAAGTCTACTCTTCCTTTGTATTTGATGCTGTTGCCTTGTAGTTGCTATTTCACTTGTCCATGTATGGCCTGGATCTCTGAAGAAAATTCCTCACCACCAGCACTCCTTAGTTCTTCTTTTCCAATATTTCTTAACTCTGATATTCCTCTCGGGTGCATTCCATAAAAAATATGGAATGGAATCTGTCCTATGATTCTGTTAGGTGAGTCATTATATGCATATTCTTCCTGGGGAAAAATATGGTCCCACTGCTTGGGATGCTCTCCTGCAAGACTTCTCAACAAATTTCCCAGACTCCTATTCACTACCTCAGTTTGTCCATCAGTCTAGGGATGATAAGCTGAGTTGAAACTTAGTTTGGTACCAAGTTTTCTCCACAGTTTCCTCCAAAAATGACCCACAAATCTGGTGTCTCTTTCTGAAACAATACTCTTGGGCAACCCATGAAATCTAACAACTTCTTTGAAAAACAAGTTAGCAACATGGGTGGCATCACTAGTTTTATAACATGGAATAAAATGTGCCATTTTGGAGAATCGGTCCACTACAAAAAAGACTGCATCATTCCCTCTCTGAGTCTTGGGCAATCCTAGAACAAAATCCATACTCACCATGTCCCAAGGCCTGTCTGGAATAGGCAAGGGAGTGTACAATCTTGCATTCTGGCTCCTTCCTTTGGCATATTGACATATTTTGCAATTATTCACAAAATTGTCCACTTCTACTCTCATCTTGGGCCAATAATAGAAGTGACTCAACTGCTCATAAGTTTTATTAGTACCAAAGTGTCCAGCAAGTCCACCACTATGCTTCTCCTTGATCAAATTTTCTCTCATGGAACATTTCGGTACACACAGTTGGTTTCTTCTGAATAGTAAGTCCTCCTGCAAGAAATAATCTAGCCATTGGCTTCTATATGTTAGAACAGAATTACAACATGCCTCAAATGCTTCCTTAAAATCTGAATATGTTTTATACAATTCCTTGAGAAAATCAAATCCTACAACTTCAAAATTGGTTTCTTGAACAAGCATGTGCCTCCTACTCAAAGCATCAGCTACTTTATTTTCCTGGCCACTGATATGTTTCAAAACAAAGTTAAAACCTTGGAGATACTCAACCCATTTGGCATGCTTATGATTCAACTTGGGCTACTGTACAATGTACTGCAAAGCATGATTATCAGAATATAATACAAATTCTTTGGACATCAAATAATGTCTCCACTTTTTCAATGCTTGGACAACTACATAGAATTCCTTCTCATAAGAGGAATACTTCCTTCTGGTGTCATTCAATTTTTCACTGAAATAGGCTACAGGCCTATCATTCTGACTCAACACAGCTCCAATGGCATCTCCATTGGCATCACACTTCACTTGAAATGGTTTAGTAAAATCAGGCAGAATCAAAACAGGCTTTTCAGTTATATTTTGCTTCAAAATTTTAAAGTTTCTTTCGGCTTTAGCAGTCCATTTAAATGGCTGTTTGTTCTTCTTTATTGTCTCAATGATGGGTGCATTAATCTTGCTGAAGTTTCTTATAAATTTCCTGTAAAAAATGGCAAGTCCATGGAAACTTCTTACCTCAAAAACATTTCTGGGTGAAGACCACTCCACAATTGCCTTAACCTTTTCTGGGTCCATCTTCAATTCCTCTGCAGAAACAAAAAAACCCAAATACACCAACTCTTCTTTCATGAATGAGCATTTCTTTAAGTTTATCAGCAGTTTCTCTTGGTGCAGCTTCTTTAAGACATAATTAAGATGCCTCAAATGTTCTTCTTTAGTTTTGCTGAAAACTAATATATCATCTAGATACACTATCACAAATTTACCAATGAATTCTTTCAATACTTCATTCATAAGTCTCATAAAAGTGCTAGGTGCATTTGAAAACCAAAAAGGCATGACCATCCATTCATACAGTCCTTCATTTGTTTTAAAGGCAGTTTTCCACTCATCACCCTCTATTATTCTAATCTGATGATATCCACTCTTTAAATATATCTTTGAAAAATATTTAGCACCATTCAAACAATCCATTAAATCCTCAACTCTGGGCAAAGGGAATATGTACCTCATTTTTATCTTATTGATTTCTCTAGAATCAGTACACATCCTCCAGCCTCCATCCTTATTTGGGCTCAATACTGCTGGTACTGCGCATGGACTCAAACTTTCTCTGATCAGTCCCTTGTCCACCAATTCCTGTACTTGTCTCCTGATTTCCTCATTTTCTGTGGGAGTCATTCTGTAGGCTGCCTTATTTGGCAGCTTTGAACCAGGGATAAAATCTATTTGATGGTTGATCTTTCTCACAGGTGGTAGCTCATCAGGTAAATCATCCACAACAATGTCACAATAATTGTCTAACATCTCTTGGATTTCTATTGGAAAATCAGAAATATTTGTAGAAGTAAGAACTACCTTAGGTTTGCAAACTAAAGAAAAGCTTACCTCTTCTTCTTCTATCTACTGTAGATATTCCTTCTCACTGAGCAACAAGGTCTTTGGATCAATCACTCTGCTTGATGGCTCTCTTTCTTCCATGGGTATCAATGTATGATGTACCCCATCCTTGAAGAACTTGTAAGTGTTCTTCTTGCCATCATGCACTGCTACTCTGTCAAACTGCCAAGGTCTACCCAGAAGTATGTGAAACACATCCATGGGCATCACATCACACAAAACTTTTTCTTTGTAGTTTCCCATTTGCAACTCTATCTCACACTGTTATTTTACAATCAGCTGGTGCCCTTTATGCAGCCAGGACACCCTTTATGGAGTTGTATGCTCCCTTGTCTTCAGCTTCAACTTTTCTATCACCTCAGTGGAAACCAGATTGTCTATGTTGCCACTATCAATGACTAGTTGGCAGCATTTCCCTTGGACTTTGCATATGCTCCTAAACAAAGTCTTCCTTTGTGCAGGCTCAGTGACCTCTTTGGTTTGCTTCAACAGGACCTTATTAACCACCAAGGACTCTCCCCTTTCTAGTAGAATTTATTTTTCAATTGTTGCCTCTTCTCCAACCTGGGTAACAACATAATTTCTTGGACCAACACCCACATTCTCTGGACACTCATAGTGCTTATGTCCCACTTGCTGACATCTATAGCACCTCAATTCTCTACCTCTACCTCTACCTCTGCCTCCTCTTCCTTTTCCTTTGTAAGAACCCCTTCTGCCCCTTGCATCATCCTTTGCAGATGCATTCTGAGGTGAGCTACTATTATCTCCATCCCTGGGTGTAGTAGGCTTTCCTCTACCCCCCTGACTTCCCTTTCCACGAAAAGTACTTCTCTTTTTGGCAGACTGCTTCCTGAGGAGTTTCTCCTTTGCTTTCAAGGCCATCTGATAGGCCTCTTCAACTGTCTTAGGAGAAAAAATACCAATCTCATCTTGGATCTCCAGCTTGAGACCATTCACATATCTGGCAGTCTTCTCTGGTGTATCTTGAAATTGCCCAGCTCTTATGCTTACTCTATAGAATTCTTCTATGTATTCCTTTACTGTCAGCAACCTCTGTCTCAGGTTCTACATTTTCCTAAACAATGTTAGCTGATAATCACTAGGCAAGAATTTACCTTTTAACTTAGCCATCATTCTGGTCCAGCTCTTGATAGGCTGCTTGCCAGCTCTCCTTCTTTCTTCCTGCACTCCATCCCACCAAAGCGCAACATGTCCCTTCAGCTTTGTTACTGCAAACTTGACCTTCTTATCTTCGCTCATTTCTTCATAGTCAAATAACTTGTTCATTTCATTAATCCAGTCCACCAGCTCCTCTAGATTTAGTCCCCCTGCAAAACTCGACACTTCAATTTTGGGCCTAAATGCAAACCCCAGAACAGTTCTGAGGAGCCTAATGTCAGGAGGAATCTCAACATTTTCTTCGCTTCTTCTAATTCAGGTTCACTAATGTCTTTAGGATCTCTGGGCTGTCTTCGCTCCATGGCATCCATTCTGGCCTCGAACCTCTGCAAAATCCTCAACACCTCTACATTGGCAACAGGTCTCCTTCTGCCAGCACCTCTACCAACTCAGATTTCCATGTTAGTTCTTTGCAAAAACAACTCGAAAACACTCTGATACCACAAGTGAAAGCAACAAAAGTGAAAGTCGGCCTCTAAGGAGAGTTGGTCTGCTATTGTCACTCTGTTAGTGTTCTCTCTCAATTAACTTAATTCTTCGCCATGTGGTCTTCCACAACTTCTTGCAAACTATTTATCAATTTCAGAGAAGTTGGTAAATAACACCTTCAGCAAACTTTGGAAAAATTTAAATATATCAGCCCTTATAACTCCACAACATCTCCAATGTAGAATCGGTGCCAACTTCGGGGCTTAGGTGAATCACCTGATTACATCACCAGTGGAACACTTAATATACTTTAGGCCGGACCCACATGTACAATTGGCAGAAATTCCATTAAATACACTCAACTATACCTTGGTTAACCTCCGGGCTACTTCTGAACGCGATCTCCGTTCGATGGTCAGTCTCCAGATCGAACGGTATACCTCAATATCACGCAGGCTCCGATGTAAATCGTTAGCATGCGATGAGGGAGGTTTTGGAACCCCATCGTCTGCCACGTGTCAAATGTTCTATGGAATCGCTCACAAATGAAAAATACCTCTTGCCTCGCAAAGGCGGTGCGATATGGGCAGTTTGGTTTCCAAACCCACTCACGGTTTTGGAACAGTGACTGACCCAAGTTGATTCGGGGTTATGCTATCCTTTGATTCACTAACTCAGGTCTAAACTTGGGGCATGATTTCCAATTAGTAGAAAAACAAGTGTAATTCTCTTCCGGTGGGATTTTCACTACCATTAGAATAGAATTAATCGACCACGATCATACATAGTCCTCGTCTGCGGTTGGGATTTAATTGACAGAGTTTTTTCGAATAGTTTGAGAGAAATAGTGGACAGAGGAATGCGGAAACTGTGAAACAGTTCAATTCAATAATTATATACGCACAAACTTCAATCGCTTCACAATTAAACAAATTTCTCGCAAATATCAACTTGAGAAAATTTTATAATCAACGGGAACTGAAATTTATTCAACCGGAAGCAATTGCTTAACACACAAAAATTATTGTAGAAATCTCCTCCTCAATACATCCGAGGGGTACCAGTTATATACATTACAATGTGTCTCTTTGGTTCCTCTATGAGAACCATTTAGAAAATGAAAGGCCTAATTACAATTTACTCAAATAATTGAAACATGACAGATGGACTGAACTAAACTATTCGACTTCTACATATTCTAACTGCGCTAATTGCAACATACAACTAAGGTATTTACACCTAGCTGTTACAATTTCAAGAGGTTTGAGCCCTCCTAGCCACAACATGTGGACAAAACCTCCTAAATTGTTGGCTAGTGTCTAGTGCCCCTGCATCAAAAACTCTAGGTTGAAGAGGAAGCTTGGGGATGAATGATTTAGTGGAATGAAGTGTAGTGGATATAATAGATGACGTGGTACTAAATAAAGATGAATTTACAAACTATGAATGAATGGTAGAAGGCTTAGGGGTATAAGTAGATAAAGAAGTCAATTCAAAAGAATGTTGAAAATAGGCTTCATCAATATCCTTAAGCAAAGTTGCAGTTAAAGCCTCAAGTTTATCAAATGGTTCTAGAGCTTGTTGATCTGAATCAAGTGAAACAATCTCCTTCTTTGTTTCAATGAATTGAATGAAATTAGGATCTATTACACTATCATAAATTGAGCTTTCAAATTTATTTCTAAACAAAGAGTGCTCAAAAGACAAATCAAATTCAATATCTTGTATACTTGATAATTCTTTGGGGAGTGAATTAGCTTTGATTAATGGACTTTTATTTTCTAAAATTTCTACTTTTTTGTTTTTCTTTAGAATTATGTTAGGATCATCTACTATTATAGCAGGTTGTGGATTAGGATGAGACCTCGTATAGTAGGTTCTTCTGGAAGCCAGAATTTTAATTTTTTATGAAAAATTCGACTAACAACCCTAAAACAACCTTAAGGTGAAAATATGAGTAAAAGTGTTTCTTTTAAGGTTTATTTTAAAATTGAGGACTGATCTGCCCAATATGGTAGCCAATATGTTATCACTCCAATAATTCCTAGGGTTGTTAGTCTTTTTGTTTTAAAGAATATTAGAAGTAACCACAAACCTACTTTTAACCTTAGGATCTAGCCTTCCTAATGATTAGAGAGGGCTGTCTCTTTATGATTTATCTTTGTTGTTTTTAGTTGATTTTAGGCTAGTTATATCAGATTGATTGGGTTTTGATTTTGGTTTGGTTTGGTGGTGGAACTACTGATTCAGATGGATAGATGTAGGTCTATTTTCCATTGGGCTAATGGAGTCAATGTATCAAGCATCATAGAAGAATCAAGTTCTAAAGGAAATTTTTCATAGGGAAAGGTAGCTAAGTAATTTCAAATGTTTAGGCTAGATGATGAAATGGTTTCAATTGGGACGAGAGAGAAATTAAGGATTCTCAGATATGGATAATGAGGGAAATGACAGAGGTCAGTCTATACTTAGGGAGCAATGAAGAATTCCCTAATCTGGATATCAGTAGAAAACATCGAATGAAATAACAGGTCAAGATAGAGTGCTTTTAAACACTGTTCTGAAATAAAATTCATGTTATACATTTAGATTTAGAAAACATGCAAGTATGTGAAAAACTTCAGAAAATAAAAAAGAACAATTAAAAGTACTTCACTGAAGTGGCTCAACACATGAATCCTGTAATATAATGTCTTTATTGCTCAATTGATTCTGTTGACTTGAAAATGGTACTATGAACCCTCAGGTTTTAGATCAATACAACTATGGAAATGTTTAGCAATCCACAATCCACACACAATACTTCAAATTATGAAGTATTTATACAAAAAACTAATACAAAATATCCTAAAACTTCCTTTAGGAATTATTAAAGGAAAAATAAATATCTTCATGCAAGAATATAGAGACACCTATCTAACTAATACAAGTTTTCCCTGCTTTTATTGATTTTGTTGTTTGTTGTTTGATCTTTTGCTGC
The DNA here is from genome assembly GCA_034641835.2 of Pinus albicaulis. Taxonomy (NCBI): domain Eukaryota; kingdom Viridiplantae; phylum Streptophyta; class Pinopsida; order Pinales; family Pinaceae; genus Pinus; species Pinus albicaulis. Next base: position 1,332,962,520 of record CM076579.1, read on the forward strand.
TTTCTCTCTTTGATTGTTGCTCAACGCTGGCTGTATTTTATGTTGTTGAGTGTTCTTTACGCTGGCTGCATCTTTACTGATTTATATTTTAACTCTACTTTTCATCAGATACATTTTAAACTCTATCTTTAAACTCTGTGAATTATCTTTAATCTGCATGCTCTGTTACTGTTTTACCTTTCATTGTTCTATTTTAACCTTGACTGATTTTAATCTGTTTTCATTTCAACTGCTCTTTTACCCTTTATCTTTTCACTGTCATAGTAGATCACATAACTTTTCCCAATATTTTGCATCTGGTAACTTGATTTTCACCATTATTCTTAATATCTCATCAGCCTCTATATATTTTTCAAATGTAGGCTTTGTTAGCCACCTATAAAATTTTGTCATGTCAAGTGGTGGCTAAATCATTTTGGACAGCCTTCAAGAAATAGTTTTGTTGCCAAAATTGTTGATGCTTAACGTCTTCTAAAGATATTCTATCCTTTGATTAATTGTCACTATTGTTCCCCTTTTTTGAACTTAGAAATTCTGTTGTTTTTCTATGAAGAAAATAATGTTGCCAAATCCCTTTTTTCCCCTCCTTCACTCAAAAATAGCCTTCATTTTTCCCCCTTTATTCCCCATGGAATTCCTCTATTTTTCATGATTTCCCTTCTTCCCTTCATGAAAATCCCTTTTACAAAGTCTAAAACTCATTTTTAGACTTTACCAAAACCCCCAAATCCATCAAAAACTGTGAAAAATTTCATAAAAGATAAGTTTTTTAAAGCTGCATGCTTAAGCCCCCTTGGAATAAGTCCTAACCACTTCCCCACATATTCCCTAGCACTAGAACCAAGTGCTAAGCTCTTTCAGTGCTTATCGCATCAGAGAAAACAGAACGCGCAAGTTATTTTTATGGTAAAGGCTTCTGATGTGATTAGGCCCTTTGATTATAAACTCCCGATCATATTACTGTCTTATATAACCCTTGGGCCCGCATCTGGTGCTTAAAAAATTGTAATAATCCATCTTTGATGCATATTTCCCTTTATAAAGTCGTAAACCCACTTTTCCTAAGTTTTGGTCTAAAACCCGCCGGAGCAATGTTTTTAATATAAATGGGTAGATTTAAAATCCCTGCATCGAAGTTCTAATGCGATTAAGCCTCATTTGTATAAACTCTCACCCTATGTTTCTCTACATATAAACCTGCGCCCGGGACCAAGGGATTAAGTCCCGAAGTGCTAATCGCATCGGAGAAAATCAAAATGGGTATATTGAAAGACCGACGCTGAAGTTCTGATGCGATTGGCCCGTATACATATAAGCCCTGGGCCTATCGCATTCCCTATAAACCAATGGCCCCACAAATTGTGTTCTTAAATATATATATATATATATATATATATATATATATATATATATATATATATATATATATATATATATATATATATATATATATATATATATCCCACCCCGAGCCACCAAAACCTTTCTATTTTGATTTTCATAAGTTTTCAAGGGGTCTCGCTATTCATTAATCTAACCCATTTCCGACTGTTGATCTTGACTGATCAAACGGCCCGTGCAACATCGTATCATAAGTTTTATTGGGCTCATTTTGTTTCCCCTCCGATTGATCGCTCCTCCTACTCATCCTCAACCGTCGATCTGATCTGCAGATCGACGGCCAACGCTCAATCGCATCAGCACCAGTCGAATTTTTTCCCTGCTGATCACATACCTTTGATTATATCTGGACCATCCATGTGTCCAGATCGGACGGTCCAGATCAAGTTTTCTAACTTTGGTTTAAAAACATGCAGCCTCGCTCCTAATGTTTCTTGGCCAAATCATAGTCGTTGATCTCTGTAGATCAACGGTCCTTAGTCATCCTTTCTCCACCTGTATATTATTTCGTTTTAACCCCAGATTCAATCCTGGCCGTCGATCTTCTACATCCAATGGCTCGTATTTATCTCGACAGGCCTGCCCCATGTGGGTCCTACCTCCCTCCAGATCTGATCTCCTCCATCCAAATCTTTGATCCTACGACCCAGATTGAAACCACCCATCTTCCTTCTACCCATGCATATTGCCTATATCGCGCTCGCTCCCCCACCGTTAGATCTGAAGCCCAAGATCTAACGACCAACGTTCAATATCGCGTAACTTTCAGTGCGAAGGTTAATTTCCTAAGGGATGCGCGATATAAGTGGTTTTAAGAAGCCATGTGTTAGGCAGGAATGCATACACGTTCAAAAAGGTAAAACTGCCTCCTCGCCTTTTTCACTATGCGAAACCCGTGGTTTTCATCCCTGAAACCACTTTCCCTCTTTCCCATTGTCTTTCATCATGCATGCCTCCCACTGTTGATCTCTGCATATCAACGGCTCTGATCTAATTTGGTCATACACTATCGCCCTCCACCTTTTCTAAAGGGTTTTAACATGCAATCTCTGTCATTGATCTTGTGGCCTGATCTCATCCGATGGCCCACGATCATCCTGAAACCCCAAGTTCATTTCCTTTGCATTTTCCTCTGCCAAAAGGTTTTTAACCTTATTTCTTCGCATTTTCTTCTATTTTCACAAAAATGTGACCCCTTCGCATTATTAATTCACTGTTAAATCTCAACCGTTGACCTTCTTGCTCGATCATAGATCGACGGTTTTGACTTAAAATTTCCAACCACCTTCTATCTAACCCCCGCAAGCGCATCTCCACCATTGGATGCTTCCATCCAACGGCCACACTCCAACCCAAAGCCTCCTAAGCAGTTTTTACCAAATATGCAGGATTTCTTAATTGTTTTTGTATTTTGTAGGATTTAAAAGGGTTTTTCAAATGTTTCAAAACAAAATGAGAGTCAAGGGTCTCTATCCTCCAAACTTTCATTCATCATTAAAGAAAGCCATATACAGGGTTCAAATTCACATTTCATCGATGACTCATGGGCATTGATGCCATATGGACCTTATACACACCTGCACATCAACAAGACATAGGAAGATTAAATCAAATCAAATAGTATCAGTGTCAAAGACCCACACACAACATAAATTAAGGATTAAACATTAATTATACAGTTTAATGGACTACAACTAAAAGTTGATTATCAAAGGCCTTATCACTTGAATTAAACATAGTTAAAGGAAAATCAAGGATATTTATTAGATAGAGGATGCCTCCACTACCACATCAGAGGAAAATTGATTCCTCTTAGCTACCAGATTGCCACCTGTGACTTCACAACATTCAAACAAAGGCCGAGTAATGACCAAAACCGAGCATATCTGCCCCTTACAGCTGAATAGTTATTTCGAATCAAAGAAGCTATTATAAAATATCAGCAGATTTATTGCAAACGATGACACAGAGCCTTAAAGTCAACATAAACTTCTAGCAAGCTTAAATACTTAATGTAAACCAATTAATACAGGAAAATATCTGTAAACTTCTCCCTTGAGCCCCTCAAAGGCCGAGAAGCATTAACTGTATTTATTGAACTCAGAAGATCTTTTCTCTCTTTCGACCTCCTCATTCCTCTACAAAAACTTGTTGAGGAATCCATTGTAAAGTTGGTTGGTTGGCAGTTGATCACTAGTTGTAATAATGAAACTCTCTGAAATAATACATACTCTATTGAAGTTGAATAAGAAATTGAAGTCTTGGAAGCCCTGATGATGTTGTTGCATGCGTGTTCTTGAGAAGGCTCTATCATTGGATCCATGAGCTTGGCTGTTGGTGAAGTATTCTGAACTATTTAATGTTTTCCCCTGTTTTCATTTTGTTCCATAAATTCTTACTACAGTAGGATGAAAGTTTTAGGCTAAGAAATGACTCTTGGAAGCACCTTAGACCTATTTATCCTTCACTGTTTTTATGTTTTCTTCTGCTGAGGTATTTTAGAGTCTTTAATCTCTCTCTTTAGTCCTCATGCTTGTTTATTTCTGTAATAGTTCGAATAGTTGGTTTTTAGCATGATTTATGGTTCTCCCTGCTTGTCTGCTGCCACTTAAAGGTTGTTATTGAAGTCTCCCTTTGAAGTATCTTTGTTTACAGTGAGCCAAGGAGGTTTGTTTTGATCATGCCCTTTGTCCTTGCTTGAATAGTTGGCTTAAAGGTATTTATAGTTGTGATCATAGTTGTATTTAGGTGTTCCCTTTTATATGACTGTAATTATCAGTGAATCTTTTATGTTTTCTAAGTCATTTGAAATAAAATATTTGAGGAAATAGGGTGCTCCCCAAATCTTAGATTTCATTTTAAAATTTGTTTTGAAGTCATTGTTTGCTTAAAGTGTGATTTTTAGAATTCATGGTTAGCCCTGTCTATCAAATAGCTCTTTATTGTTCAAGTTGTTCTTTCAAATCAATTTTGTTGAGAATTAAAACTTCTCTTTCCAAATCATTGATGTCCATCTCATTACAAAACCCAAGGATCCTACGGCAAAGTTAGATTTGCCCTTCGATATCCCATATCCATTGATAATTTTGTCATAATCTCTTTTTGACTCCATTGACCAACGAAGCTGACATTTCCTCTTTCTATCTATCTTTCCTAGATCTTTTAGGTCCTACTGTATCAATTCCAACCAAACAAATAAACAAACCCTTGCACTTAATAACTAGTCTAAAACCAATATTCAAAGCACACAAGATAAACCTTTGCAAAAACAAATAATTTGAGAGATCCCTCTCTGAGAGCAAGAGGACTAGATCCTGTAACTCTAAAGATTGGTTTTGATTTTGCCTTGTCTTTTGATTTGCCAAACTATCAAAACATAGGACACCAACATAAATGGTGATCACGGTGGGACCTATTGAGTTAGTGACAATCTAAGTACCCCTTAGGACCCCCAAAATCCCTTATTTTCAAGAATATCCAGTGATTATTAGCCACCTTATCGCCACTAATATAAATGGCGATCATGATGGGACCTGAGTAAAATATTTAAAATGAAACACTCCTTGTTTAGTATAACATTAGTAGCCTCCTTCAAGCACTACCTAACAAAAATGGTAATCATGATAGGACTTAATTGAATCAGTGACAACTAAGTAACCCTTAGGATTCCTGTAAGACCTTATCGAACCTTGAAGGAACCAGTTACCCAGCCATAAGAGTGAAATATGTATGTTTAAACACCTTAGCTAATTGTTAAATAAGATTTAGGACACTCTCATAACCTATAAGACTGAAATAACTTAGAAAAACCCAAAAAAAAATCAGTTTGGCTTCATAATAAACATGGTGGTGGAACCATCCAATATTTTACCTACATAAGAAGCTAAATATTTTCCACCTGGAGACTCCACTAGCCCCAGTAGGCCTATTACTCATCTAGGTCCCTAGTTCTCTTCAGGACTATGTTTACCAGCCTTGAAGAAGTTTAGAAATCTAGTCCCATACTAGATAAGACATCGTGAGAGGTAAAATTCCCAAAAACAGTCCTTAAAACTTAAACCTCTCTCATTTTTGAATAACAGTCTGGCTTCACATAGGATCAACACTAGATCCCATCCAGACCCAAATCCTTCTTTAATCATTGACAATCTAGAGAGAATTATGTGGCAGACTTCTAACTCTAGAAAATCAGCTGCTAATAGGAGCCTCTTAAGAAAAAAGTCTGTCCCTGAAAACCTTGATGTCTTAGAGGATTTACACTTTGATTTACATCATACCAAGAACATATTTAGAACTAGATCTCAAGGTGATTTAAACCAGGCTGATCTTGACACTGCAAATTTGCAACAAAGTTTCAGTAGAGAAGCCTCACCTTCCACTCCTCCTGATTCCCAGCTTCTTCATCAGTTTAGCCTTTTCCATAACAAGTCTGCTCAGAATCAGTTTGCTGGCCCAAGTGTTTCTTCCACTCCAATCCATACTACCATTGTGAAAAACACTGTTGTTCAGCCCATTTTCACTCTTGTAAATCCACCCTTATTTCCAGCCATCGCAACATGGTATGCCCCATTAGTGTTACCACAAACTCTGCTTCACTTACCAAATGATTACCAATCCAAAATTCCTCATTTCACTGGAAAAGAGTCTACAACAGCTCAACATCATGTAGATAGGATGGAAGATGCATTCGATTACATGGAGATAGACGAAGAAACTGTGAAGATGAGGATCTTTGCCCAAATTTTAGGAGGAGATGTAAAGAAATGGTTTAAGAGCCTACCTCCTAATAGCATAAATGATCTCCCTACTTTGCATCAAACATTCATCAACAAATGGGAACTCAAAAAGAACCCTCTCCAAATACTAGCAGAGTATAGCAGCCTCAAGAGAAATCAAGGGGAGAGTGTTCATGACTACTCCACTCGGTTCAATAGCGTTTACAATGCTCTTCCACCTCACATGAAACCTCCTCAAGCCATGGCCTTAGTAAGGTATCTCGAAGGATTTGATGTTGAAATGGCTTATCAATTGAGAGAGAGAGATTACTTAACCTTAGAAGACATGCAGAAAGGAGCTGTGAGCGTAGAAGCAAATATAATTGAGAAAAGAAATGGGTTGATATTAGAGAAGAGGGTAACTTATAAAGATGACATGCTACCCTCAACCTCAACTTATGATACAAAGATTGACAACCTAGTGAAGGTGATGGAGAGGATGCTTGAGAAGATCAATCTGAATGATAGAGTGCCACCAAGAGAACCTCAAAATAACCAAAACAGAAATAGAAATCAAAATTATAGAATAGAAAACAATCAAGATAAGAAAAAATAAAGTGACCAACAGGTTAGACCTCCCTTCCAACAGAACTATGTGGATCAATATGAGGAAGATAAGGAGCTGGAAAGGTTGGGAGAAGCTCATGTAAATTTGATTGGATCAGAGAGTGGGGATGATGTTTTCCTCACTGAGGAAGAATAAGGTTTCTTCTCTGATCAAAATACAAACACTTATGAATATTCTGATGATTATAGATTGGGGTTTGAAAATACAATCACGGAGATACACAAACAATATGATCTTAGGAGAAAAGGGAACGTAGACAATTCAAAAGATAAGAACACTAGCACTCCTGTCAAGAAAAACACAGAAAGTCATCCTAAGAAGACAACAGATAAACCAATCATTTTGGCTAAAAAACTAGATTTAAACAAAGAGAAAAAAAACCAGCCAAATGTTGAACAGAGTACTCCTAGTACCTCAGCTAGTGGTCCTAACAAAACTATCCCAATTACCAGTCCAAACAAATTTTAGCAAATTAAAACTGCTAAAAAGAATTCAATTGAAAAGACATATGTAAATATGAACAAATCAATTGTTCCTTTCAGGCTTGAGGGAGAGATTGCCAAGATAAAAATTACCATCCCCCTAGCTGAACTAATAACCCAAGAAGTGTACAAAAACCAAGTTTTAAAATCTTTGAACCTAGGAAGTGATACTGACACCTTAAACTTGACAGATGACAAACCTGAGTTTTTGTTTGGTCCAGAAGTTGAAGGAAAATACAAAGAAGGGGTTGTCCCTCCCTTCTATGTTAGTTTGAACATACATGAGAAAATATTACACAATGTCGTGCTAGATTCTGGAGCTTCACGCAATCTAATGCCCAAGGTAGTAATGGAAAGCTTAGGCTTAGAAATTACTAAACCATACAAAGATTTGTATTCCTTTGAATCAAGCAAAGTCAAATGTTTGGGTTTAATCAAAGATTTATGTGTTAACTTAGCTCAAATCCCTGCTAAGAGTCTAGTAATGGACATATTTGTAGTTGACATTCCCCCTAAGTATGACATGCTCTTATCAAGATCATGGGGATCCAAACTTTAGGGAAGCCTTCAAATGGACATGTCTTATGCCACCATCCCTGTTTTTAAGCAAAACAGAAGACTATACAGGGAATCTCACATGAAGTACATGGTGAGCAACATAGACAAACCAAACAACTCTCCAATATATTCTATTCAATCAAGTTTAGATTCATTTATCTTGTGAAACAAAGATGAACTTACTCAACAAGAAAAGGAAAACATAGACCCAACCAGTTTACCAGAAAAATCAGAACTTCCCTCAAATCAGATACAAAACATTGGCAATCAACAGCAACAAGAAAATGAAAATGAGGCAAACATAATTTGGACAATAAACTTTGATGGATCCTATAATAAAACAAGCGTAGGGGCAGGTGTTTGGATTCAAAATATGAATCAAAGTTTTTCATATAAATTTTATTTCCCATGCACTAACAATATTGCTGAGTATGAAGCACTTCTCCTAGGCTTACAATTGCTTAAACAATTAGAAGCCCAAAAGATATCAATCTTAGGAGATTCTAAACTTATCATAAGACAAATAAAAGGAGAATACTCAGCCAGAAATCCAAGGCTTAGGGAATATCGGAATGTTGCCCTTGATCTATTGAAAACCTTTGAGAAGTACAAACTTGTTTTCATTCCTAGAGCACTAAATCATCTAGCAAATGAACTCGCTTTCAATGCTAGCAATTGCAAAATACCTGAGATAAATGAACAACTTAGCATTAAGGTAAAACGCAGGCCTACTGTTCCTCATAACGAAAATAACTAGCAAGTGTTTGATTCTGACAAACACATAGATGATTTCTTAAGATTAGAAAACGATTTCAACATACTAATATAAAAAACTAGCCATAAAGAAAATTGTTTGTATATTGAACAAATCCCAGAAGTTGAAATGACATTTTCCACTAATATAAATCATTATGAGAATCCTTTTGAAGTAGAGATAATTGACAACGTAGACCAAGAAGACTTGGAAGTTTTACAATGCAAGAATGATACAATTCCAAGAGGTCTCACACCTTTAGAACACCTTTTCGAATTTAATGATGTAGCCAAAGAACCAAGAATGGAGCCTGTGGAAACAAATGTAGAAGAACATAACATAGGCAGCCTAGTAGAACCCAAGATGATCAAACTATCCAGCACTCTCCTAGGTCACGTAAAATTGCAATATATAGAGTTTTTCAAAGATTTTAAAGATGTTTTTGCTTGGGGGTACGAAGACTTGAAATCGTATGATACTAGCATCGTTCAACAAAAAATCCCTCTCAAAGAAAATCAAAAGCCTTTCAAACAAAAGCTAAGGAGAATAAACCCTCTCTTACTACTTTTACTTAAGGCATAAATTGAAAAGATGCATGATGCTAGGATCATAGGATCCATTAGATATTTAGAATGGGTATGAAACTTAGTTTTTGTTAGAAAGAAAATAGGGGAAATCAGGCTCTGTATTGACTTCAGAAATTTAAATAGAGCCTCTTTAAAAGATAATTACCCCTTACCCAAGATGGACCATATAATTCAAAGGGTATTTGGGTCAAAAAGGATATCCCTCTTAGATGGGTTCTCAGGTTACAACCAGGTGTTAGTGCTCCCAAGTGATCAAATCAAAACTGCTTCTACCACACCTTGGGGCACCTTTATGTATGTCAAAATGCCTTTCTGGTTGATGAATGCAGGGGCCACCTTCCAAAGGGCCATGGACATATCCTTCTCTAAAGATATTTCCTATTTCATAATCATCTGCCTTGATAACATAAACGTTTTCTCAAAAACTGATGAAGAACATTTGATTCACTTAAGGAAAGTTTTTGAGAAGTGTAGGAAATTTGGCTTGTCATTGAATCCCAATAAGACACTCTTTGGTCTCCAAGAAGGTAAATTTCTTGGCCATATAATTTCAGAAGAGGGAATCAAAATAAATCCCACAAGGATAGATGGTATATTGCAAATCAGCCATCCAAGAAGCCTCAAAGAATTACAATCTTTCATTGGAAAGATTAATACTCTTAGGAGGTTTATCTTCAACCTTGCTGAGCTATTAAAAAACATTACAAACATGCTTAAGAAAGATGTAGGTGTAAAATGGAATTTACCAGCTAAACAATCATTCGAACTGATCAAACAAGCTCTTACTCAAACACCAGTCCTGATTAGTCCAGATGTCACCAAAGACTTTTATATCTTTTCTTTTACATATGAGCATACAATAGCTGTAGTGTTACTTCAAAATAATGACTGGGGGCAATAACAACCAATATCCTTCTTTAGTAGGGCCTTAAGAGATGCTCCTCTCAAATATAACATAATGGAGAAGCAAACCTTAGAATTAGTGAAAGCTTTAAAGGACTTCAGAGTCTATATTTTACACTTTCACATAATTGCTTTTGTACCACATACTGTTGTCAAGGACATTCTAAGTCAAGAACCTGATGGTAAAAGGGGAAAATGGATTGCAACTATTCTTGAATATGACTTAGAAATCAGGCCCACCAAATCAGTTAAAGGGAAAGGGTTAGAAAAACTTATGGCTGAGTCTAATTTCCAAGCACTAGACATAAATATGGTAGATGTGTTGGAAGAAATAGAAGAATCTACTGCTCCTTTCATTGAAGAGACATTTTTTATTTCTCCTTGGTATGCTAACATTATTTATGTGCTTTTATATTTGAATGTCCCTCATTCTTTGTCTAAAACTAAAGCTAGATTTTTGAAACAAAAAGACTTGAATTATTGCATCTTAGATGGGGTATTATATTGGAAAAATGCGATTGGAATTTTTCTTAAATCTTTACTTGAAGATGATGCAGGAAAAATCATGCATGAGTTTCATGACGGAGAATGTGGAGGAAACCTCTACTGGAAGGCCACAACAAACAAAATTCTTAGATCTAGTCACTATTGGCCTACCCTTTTCCTAGACACTTAGAAGTTAGTCACGTCTTTCCATAAGTGTCAAAATTTTTATGGCAAAAGAAAACTCCTTCCCTTACCATTACATCCTATCAGAGTTGAGGCATGTTTTCAACAATGGGGTTTAGGCTTCATTGGAGAAATTCACCCATCTTCCTTAGCCCAACATAAGTGGATCGTCATAGCCACAGACTTCTTTACCAAGTGGATAGAAGCTATACCCTCCAGAAATGCTAATGAATCTGTCATTATCAATTTTCTTAAAAAAAATATCTATCCAGATTTGGTTGTCCCAGAAAAATCATAACAAACAATGCTACTACTTTTAAATCTAAGAAGATGGTTGTTTTCTATTACAAGCACCACATAACCTTGGGCCATTCTACTGCGTACTATCCCCAAGGAAATGTATTAGATGAATCTTCCAACAAAAACCTCATAAATATCATCAAAGAGCTATTGGAACAGAACCAAAAATCATGGCACAGTAAGCTGGTTTATGCCTTATGGGCTGATAGGTTAACTACAAAGAAGTCAATAAATATATCCCCCTATCAGTTGGTCTATGGCATGGATGCAGTTTTTCCCACCTCATTAGGAGTTCCAGTCATGAAGCTCCTTCAAGAAGTGTAGGTTGAGGAGAATGATATGCAGAGGAGAATCAACCGAACCATCCATTTATAGCAGACATAGAAGAAGTCTATGAAAGGACGCAGTTAGTCCAAGAAAATGTAAAGAAACTATTTGATAAGAGGACTAAGGCAAACAATTTCTAGGCTGGAAATGTTGTTCTTAAATGGGATTCAAGAAGGGAAGAAAAGGGAAAACATGGAAAGCTTGAGAACTTACGGAAAGGCCCCTATATTGTTCATGCTGAGAGGGGTCATAATGCATTTTTCTTGAAAGAATTGAATGGAGAAGATCTGTATGGAGGTCCTGTCAATGGCAGGATGCTGAAGCATTGCTTCTGCCAGGACTCATGAGTTTCAAAGAATTTTATCGTTCATTGTAAATATCATAGTCTTAACGTTGCATTCAAATTTAGAAAAATAAAAATACAAAAACAGTAAAAGAGAAAAAAGAGGGCAGATTGTAAAAACAATAAAGGTACAGCCCCATACCAAAAAACAGAAGCAAAATCTGAAAGTGTGCAATCTCAAATGCCACTACTAAAACACACTTCTGGTTAGCCATACAACCTAGTCATGGCTAATTAGTTTTAAATTGACTACTGATAGGTTAGTGAATTCGATTTGCCAAACAGCTTAATCTTGGCTTATCAATAGGTAGATTAGGCTAGAAATTAAAGGTTCAAAGAAGCTCAAAATCTGAACCTAAGATTCCAAACAAGAATCACTCCAATGTGTTTTAATTCCTGAGTCAAAATAGAGTTAAAACTGGTTCTAATTAGCTCAAAATCTGAACCAGAAAACAAGCAAAGAATAGCTCAAACACAAGTAAAGACAGAGCTGAAAAAAGATGAAGGAAGTGCTTTAACTTTTAGATCTTAAGCCTTCCATTGTGATTTAATTTTCTGCAAAATAAATGTCTGTGTGAAACTTGTTGTTTTATGCCATAGATCAGCAACAAGTTAGACTGTTCAATCCTGACTTGTATGCTTTAAATTTTTGTTTTAGAAATTAGTGAATAAAAGATCTGTTAGACTTTTTAATCCTAACAGATAGTAGATTAAGTAGAGAAATATATGAACTCAACTGTTTAATTTGAGTTCATGGAGAAATAAGAGGTAGAAATAGATTAGATTTTATTCTTTCAAAAGAATAAAATGTTGTAAGAGAGTTTGCCATTTCAAGTGCACTCTAAAGAAGAAAAAATGTTAGATCAGTAGGATTGGGTAGGTATAAAGCTTGTGTTGATGAAAATCCATTAATTTTAATGGTTGCTAATATTTTTTCAGAGCAAAAGAAGACCATCCAAATGAAGAAAGGCAGCCCAATGGATAAGGTGATGATCAGCCTCCAGAGAATGCAAGTCTGAAATTATTGATGCCTTCAAGAAGGCACCATCCCCAAGTGGAGCCACTGTTAGCCACCTATAAAATTTTGTCATGTCAAGTGGTGTCTAAATCATTTTGGATAGCCTTCAAGAAACAGTTTTGTTGCCAAAATTGTTGATGCTTAAAGTCTTCTGAAGATATTCTATCCTTTGATTAATTGTCACTGTTGTTCCCCTTTTTTGAACTTAGAAATTTTGTTGTTTTTCCATGAAGAAAAGACTGCTGCTAAATCCCTTTTTTCCCCTCCTTCACTCAAAAATAACCTTCATTTTTCCCCCTTTATTCCCCATGGAATTCCTCTATTTTTCATGATTTCCCTTCTTCCCTTCATGAAAATCCCTTTTACAAATTCTAAAACTCATTTTTAGACTTTACCGAAACCCCCAAATCCATCAAAAACTGTGAAAAATTTCATAAAAAATAAGTTTTTTTAAAGATGCAGGCTTAAGCCCCCTTGGGCTAAGTCCTAACCACTTCCCCAAATATTCCCTAACACTAGAACCAAGTGCTAAGCTCTTTCAACGCTTATCACATCAGAGAAAAAAGAACGCGCAAGTTATTTTTATGGTAAAGGCTTCCGATGCGATTACGCCCTTTGATTATAAACTCCCGATCATGTTACTATCTTATATAACCCTTGGGCCCACATCCGATGCTTAAAAAATTGTAATAATCCATCTTCGATGCATATTTCCCTCTGTAAAGTCGTAAACCCACATTTCCTAAGTTTTGGTCTAAAACCCGCTGGAGCAATGTTTTTAATATAAATGGGTAGATTGAAAAGCCCCGCATCAAATTTTCAATGCGATTAAGCCCTGTTTGTATAAACTCCCTCCCTTAATTTCTCTACATATAAACCTACACCTTGGACCAAGGGATTAAGTCCCAAAGTGCTAATCGCATCAGAGAAAATCAAAATGGGTAGATTGAAAGACCGACACTGAAGTTCCGATGTGATTGGCCCATATACATATAAGCCCTAGGCCTATCGCATTCCATATAAACCAATGGCCATGCAGCCGGGCGCCAGTCTATATATATATCCTACCCCAAGCCACCAAAACCTTTGTATTTTGATTTTCAAAAGTTCTCAAGGGGTCCCGCCATTCATTAATCCAACCCATTTTCGATCGTTGATCTTGAGCCGATCAAACGGCCTGCGCAACATCGCATCGCAAGTTTTATCAGGCTCATTTTGTTTCCCCTATGATTGATCGCTCCTTCAACTCATCCTCCATGTTGATCCGATCTGCAAATAGATGGCCAGTGCTCAATTGCATCGACACCAGTTGAAGTTTTTCCTCGCCGATTGCATACCTCTGATTACATCTAGACCGTCCACGTGCCCAGATCACGTTTTTCGACTTTGGTTTAAAAACATGTAGCCCCGCTCCTAATTTTTCTCGTCCAAATCACAACTGTTGATCTCTGTAGATCAACAGTCCTTCGTCATCCTTTCTCCGCCTATATATGATTTCATTTTAACCACAGATTCAATCCTGGCCATCGATCTTCTACATCCAACGGCTTGTATTTATCCCGACAGGCCTGCCCCATGTGGGCCCTGCCTACCTTCAGATCTGATCTCCGCCATCCAATTCTTTGATCCTATGGCCCAGATTGAAACCACCCATCTTCCTTCTGCCCACGCATATTGCCTATATCGCGCTCGCTCCCCCACCGTTAGATCCGAAGCCCCAGATCTAACGGCCGACATTCAATATCGCGTAACTTTCAGTGCGAAGGTTAATTTCCTGAGGGCTGCACGATATAAGTGGTTTTAAGAAGCCACGTGTCAAGCGGGAATGCATATCGCGTTCAAAAAGGCAAAAACGCCTCCTCGCCTTTTTCACTGCGCGAAACTCGTGGTTTTCATCCCCGAAAGAACTTTCCCTCTTTTCCATTGTGTTTCATCATGCATGCCTCCCCCGTTGATCTTTGTAGATCAATGACTGTGATCTAATTTTCTCATACACTATTTCCCTCCACCTTTTCTAAAGGGTTTTAACGTGCAATCTCTGCCGTTGATCTCATGGCCTGATTTCATTTGATGGCCCACGATCATTCTGAAGCCCCAAGTTAATTTCATTTGCATTTTCATCCGCTAAAAGGTTTTAACCTTATTTCTTCACATTTTCTTCTATTTTCACAAAAATGTGACCCCTTCGCATTATTAATTCACTGTTAAATCTCAACTGTTGATTAAACATTAATTATAGAGTTTAATGGATTACGGCTAAAAGTCGATTATCAAAGGCCTTATCAATTGAATTAAACACAGTTAAAGGCAAATCAAGGATATTTATCAGATAGAGGATGCCTCCACTACCACATCAAAGGCAACTTGATTCCTCTCAGCTACCAGATTGCTACCTGTGACTTCACAGCATTCAAACAAAGGCCGACTAATGACCAAAACAGAGCATATCTACCCCTTACAGCTGAATAGTTATTTTGAATCAAAGAAGCTATTATAAACTATCAGCAGAGTTATTGCAAAGGATGACACAGAGCCTTAAAGTCAACATAAGCTTCCAGCAAGCTTAAATACTTAATGTAAACCAATTAATACAGGAAAATATCTGTAAACTTCTCCCTTGAGCCCCTCAAAGGCCGAGAAGCATTAACTGTATTTATTGAACTCAGAAGATCTTTTCTCTCTTTCGACCTCCTCATTCCTCTATAAAAACTTGTTGAGGAATCCATTGCAAAGTTGGTTGGTTGGCAGTTGATCACTAGTTGTAATACTGAAACTCTCTGAAATAATACATACTCTGTTGAAGTTGAAGAAGAAATTGAAGTCTTGGAAGCCCTAATGATGTTGTTGCATGCTTGTTCTTGAGAAGGCTTTATCATTGGATCCATGAGCTTGGTTGTTGGTGAAGTATTATGAACTATTTAATGTTTTCCCCTATTTTCATTTTGTTCCATAAATTCTTACTACAGTAGGATGAAAATTTTAGGCTAAGAAATGACTTTTGGAAGCACCTTAGACCTGTTTATCCTTCATTGTTTTTATGTTTTCTTCTGCTGAGGTATTTTAAAGTCTTAAATCTCTCTCTTTAGTCCTCATGCCTGTTTATTTCTCTAATAGTTCAAATAGTTGGTTTTCAACAGGATTTATGGTTCTCCCTGCTTGTCTGTTGCCACTTAAAGGCTATTATTTAAATCTCCCTTTGAATTATCTTTGTTTACAGTGAGCTAAGGAGGTTTGTTTTGATCATGCCCTTTGTCCTTGCTTGAAAATTTGGCTTAAAGGTCTTTATGGTTGTGATCATAGTTGTATTTAGGTGTTCCCTCTTCTATGACCGTAATTATCAGTGAATATTTTATGTTTTCTAAGTCATTTGAAATAAAATCTTTGAGGAAATACGGTGTTCCCCAAATCTTAGATTTCATTTTAAAAGTTGTTTTGAAGTCATTTTTTTCTTAAAGTGTGATTTGTAGAATTCATGGTTAGCCATGTCTATCAAATAGCTCTTTATTGTTCAATTTGTGCTTTCAAATCCCTTTTGGTGAGAATTAAAACTTCTCTTTCCAAATCATTGATGTCCATCTCATTCCAAAACCAAAGGATCCTACGGCCAAATTAGATTTACCCTTTGATATCCCATATCCATTGATAATTTTGTCATAATCTATTTTTGACTCCATTTCCCAACAAAGCTGACATTTCCTCTTTCTATCTATCTTTCCTAGATATTTTAGGTCCTGCTGTATCAATTCCAACCAAACAAACAAACAAACCCTTGCACTTAATAACTAGTCTAAAACCAATATTCAAAGCACACAAGATAAACCTTTGCAAAAACAAATAATTTGAGAGATCCCTCTCTAAGAGCAGAATGACTAGATCCTGTAACTCTAAATATTGGTTTTGATGTTGCCTTGTCTTTTGATTTTCCAAACTATCAAAGCACGGGACACCAACAGGCTTGTTTATGAATAGATGTTTTACCTCATGTTGTAGGTAAAAGAGGTTCTCAAAACTATGCTAAAGCACCTTTCGTGTTGGAATTACCTTCATGGATGAATTGTTTTCTTGTTCCTTTGCCACTTCTCTGATTTTCTTATTATAATCCTCATGTTTCATTTGAACCTGTCATTGATAACCAATGGATTTGGTACGCCTTTTTGCCTCAAAATATCAAATTTCACCATGAATATGGTTATGGAAAGCTCCATGTTCTGACACTTGTCTTCAAGTTGTACCATTAAGTTCCTTTTAGAAATTACCTTCCTAAGTTCTAGGATTGTTTCTGTCTTGTCACTAATTCCAATTTCTTCTAATTCCTGTTTGTTCTTGGAATTAACAAACTTAATGATTTCATTGGCCTCCTCTAGCTTCTTACCAAGTTCTTCCTTGATTTTTTGAATGGCTTCACTTGCTGCTTTGATGAGATCCTTCTGCTCATAAATAACTTGAATGGATGGCCAAATATCATTGAAAGTTTCAACGATATTGGCCCACAACTATTGCTTAGCTTGGGCAAGTGGTTCTTTCAATGTCATTTCTTTCTCTAACTTCTATAATTTCTCAGTCAATCTGTTTTAATTTTGTACTTCATTCTTGTGCATGATTTGAACTATTTTCTTCTCAACCTCTAGAATTTTTAACTATTCTTTAAGTCTATTTATCTTATTAGTCTGTATGGACATTTCTTGCATTACTTTAACTAGTTTACCTGCTTCATCACTAGGTTGTGCTGCTATTGTAGATGATTCTACTGCTGAAGTAGTTGCTGATGTAGTTAGAAGTGTTGTAGCTACTGTAACTGATGTGGCCAATGAATTTTCTAAAGTATAAGGAACTGTCGTAGTAACTGTAGGAATAGCAACGACAAGAATTGCTTCCATGTTGGCCTTTTTCTCCTGCACTAACTTATCCATCTCATTTTCCATTTCTTTCAATTGGGTAATTAAGTGAAGAATGAGGTTAATCATCTCATATTTTTGGCTTTCATCCTGTAATACTTATTTGGCCTATGGATGTTCAATAGGAGGCAATTTGAGTTGTTTCTTTAATGAAACAATGTCTATGTTCTTTTTCTTTATGAGTTCTTTTGCAACTTTAATGTTCTTGGGATCATATCCTACCTCTATGACCAGTTCTTCTAGGGATTTGTTTCTGTTATCATTGGCTTGTGAGGAAGCCTTTTCTATCTTTGAATATTCTCAGATGTTTTGTAGAGTATTTTGCAGCTTTTTCACACTCATGGCTTTATTGGTCATGGTAGAATACAACATTTCACCAGCTTGCTTATGAAATTCTATTTGGTCTATAGGATGAAGATATTTGGCTTGAACTTCATATGATGTCTTCTTATAATCTGCTGATGGCTTAGGATGTTTCACTGTGGGTTGTAATAAAGTCATTTGCATCTTTTTGTTCTTGTAATCAAATGTTGAATGCAATAATTATACTTATAGGAAGTTGCAGTAGGATTCTAAAAATCCCTGGTAAAATGTCTCGCCTATCCGGAGTGTAAAATATAATCTATCCTATAAGCATTTGCATATTTTTGGTCTTCAATGTAGGTATCAACCTTTCTCCTCCTGCTTCTTTTGGTCTTGTCATCCTTAGGTTGTTCTTGTGCTTCTTATTGAAAATGATTCTTGACTAGAAAACTTTCCTAGAAGTCTCCTATACTCTTTAAATGAAATTCAATGAGTATATTTATTAGTCCATGATGATACATGGTATTATCTCTAAATGGGAATATTTTCTGCACATTTTCTCACATTTTATTTAAGATTTTTAATAGTAATTGTGGGAGTTTTATTTCTCCATCCTCTAGGAAATTCATTAATAGTCTGGCATGGTAGACAAACATACATCCAAATCTACCCTCACAAGTAACAAATTATTGTATAATTAACAGCATGTTCCTCCATTTTTCTTAAGTTTCGTACTAGTAATTCCCTTCTTAAAAATAGCAGTGTCCATACTTGGATTTTTCAAAAAAATATTCCATTCCTTTCCATGAATTTCCCTATTATTGAACCACCTTTTTGACCGGTTTTCAAAAGTTTTGTGGCTTCTTTTATGAAGGACTATGTCACTGAAAAATTTATGTCCCCAATTTCTACCTTTATCCTGTCAAAGGCTCTTGCGAAGGACATGGTGACCTCCTTGTGGAACCCATCGAACTTCTCTATGAACTAGATCCATCATACCTTTTGTAGAAATTATTTCATCTGTGGCTAACCTTCGATGAATTTTTCACCCATAGTCTCAGTTCTCACTATTAGATCCATGTCTCTGTCATAAGGAGTTTTACCTTTGGAATTGTTCCTCTTCGAAGTGGATTGAGGGTTTGGCTTTGAGTTAAGGGTGTCAAAAGGATATTGTAGATACATGGAGGTAAAATAGATATCAGGGTGAGCATTTATGAATGTGAATAAGTGGGTTACAGAATGAGATATGACCATTAATAAGTAATGAATGAAATCGATCTTGATAATTATGGGATATGATACGGATGAAGTGGTCGAATTATGGATTTGTGGTGTGAACTAAGTACAATCAGTTTTAATGATGAAAATTTGAGGTGGAAACATATGATCATCTAAATTATATACACTAATGTCTTTTAACCTTATTATTTAAACAATTTTTTGTAACATACCTTGGAAATAACCTTTTTTTATCTTCTTTCTATCTTGATTTAGCAGGTGTCTTTTCAGTATGATCTTCAATCGAGTCTTCAATTGCTTTTGTTCAGTATGTCGTGCTTCAATAGGCTGCAAATTATAACAAAGCTGCAAAATGTGATGGCAGCTGCAGATTATTCTGAGAGCTGCAGAAATGTAGCAATTTTGTAGCTTATTATTTTATTTCTTCAAAAAGAAAAAGGGAAAAATGAATTTGGGATTTTTAGAATGGGGGAAAATATAAGATGTTAGAGATGAACTCTGATTTTCACCTTGTATTTTCTGTATAAGGATGCCAATCATTAACTAGTTTTCATACTTATACAATTATTATTATTATTATTTGGATAATATATATATATATATATATATATATATGAAAAGTAAAAATAAGACTAATTTGGGGAAGAAAAAGGATTATTCTTCACCAACTTCATATCAGCATTGTCTTGATTTTTTTTTATAAATTCCTCCTTTGTAATTGGTTTACGATAGACCTTTAGTAGATGTCCATTCACAAGAAGAGGTACATTTTCTTCATCAATTTTCCTTATCCTAACTGGCCCATTGTCAAATAATTTTTCGATCCCATAAGGCTGAAGCCAATGAGTCTGAAATTTTCCTTGGATGTCTTTGAACTTTGAATGAAACAAAACTGCCCAATCTCCTGCTTGAAATTTTCTTTCTTTTATGTACTTATCATGCCCTCTGAACCTTTTTTGCTGAAATATGCTGGTTCTTTGAACTACATATTTCCTGATCTCATCAAGCTCATTAAGTTCCTCCATTCCATGCTTTTGCACTTCTGATAAATCAAGTCCCAATTAACTGTTGTCTAGAAGGTTTCGATTTGGAAATATATTGGAAACAATACTTGCTTCCCATAAACAAGTTCATAGGGAGTATGTCCTATTGTATCCCTCCATTTAGTATGGTAGGCCCACAAGGCTTTAGGAAGCCTATCTGCCCAATCCTTCCTATGTAGATTTATAGTCTTTGTGAGGATTGCTTCGATCACTTTATTAGGAGACTCCACTTGTCCATTTTCCTATGGATGATATGGAGTAGAATTTCTATGTTTGATTTTAAATTCCTCCACAATCCTCTGCACCATCCTGGATGTAAACTAAGATCTTGAATTTCCGTTGGGACACCAAAACGAGTGAAAATATCCTCAAAGAGAAATGAAACTACATCATTTTAATTAGAAAAATAAAGTGCTTTAGCCTCTACCCATTTAGTGAAATAATAATTGAAAACCAAAATGTACCTCTTTTGTTTTGATGGTGGATTGATTGGTCGAACAAAATACAAGTCCCATTTCTCAAAGGGGTTTGATAATTACCTGAGGTTGTAAGGGCATTTCATATATAGGAACAGGTTTCCCCATTATCTGACAGTTGTCACACATTTTGACATATGCCTTGGCATATTTAAATATGGATGGTCAATAATATCCTAAATGAAGGATTTTATAGGTAGTCCTCTTACTAGCAAAGTGTCCACCACAAGGTTCATCGTGGCATGCCTTCAGAATTTTAGTTATTTCATATTCTCGTACACATCTTCTGATGATGAGATCTGGACCTGTTTTATACAATTCATCATTTACCCATGAGTATAATGCACTTGTTTGAATTATTTTTATTTTTTCTCTAGAAAACAATTATGCTGGTAATTTTTCTGTAGCTTGATAGTTAGAAATGTATGCAAATCATGGAGATTTAGTAGATATTGCAAAGAGATATTCATTAGTAATATTTTCCTCTACTGGAGTATAATTATTTTTGTTTTGAATTCTAGACAGGAAATCAACAAATGTGTTTTTTTTCCAAGTCGGTCTAGAATGGTGACGTTATTCTTGCAAGATTAATAACCATCTTGTGAATTTTCCATTAGTGATAGATTTATTCATAAAATACCTAATTGCAGAATGGTCTGTGTGAATAAAGGTTTCATAGCCAGTGATGTAGTGTCTAAACTTGTTAATAGCATGGAAAACAACTAGAAACTCTTTCTCAATAACTGTGTAATTTAACTCATTAGGAGTCAAATTTTTTCTTGTGTAATGTATGGCATAGGGGATTAAATATTTTTGTCCTAATATAGCTCCTAGAGCTTCATCTGAAGCATCTTTTATATATGAAAAGGTATTTTCCAATTTTGACCTCTTAATATGGGTGCCCCATATATTTTTTCTTTTAAAGTTTCAAATGCCAATTGGCAATCAGGATTTCAACTAAATTCGCAATCTTTGGTAAGAAATTTGAAGAGTGGGGATGAAATTTTTGTGAATTTTTATATAAATCTTCTATAGTACCCTATAAAACCTAGAAAAATTCTATCCTTTTGATAATTTCGAATTGTTAATTTGGAGATGACTTCAACATTGGATGAGTCTACTTTAATTCCATCCCCTTAAATGTGATGTCCTAAAAAAATTCCTTTAATAAACATCATAAATAACTTTTCATGACTTAGTGAAATATTTTCTTCTTTACATCTCTTAAGAACCTTTTACAAATTTTCAAGAGCCTCTTCAAAATAATTTCCATAAACTGTAAAATAATCCATATATACTTCCACACAAGCATGTATTAAATCAGAAAAAAATCCTAATATTTCTCTTTAGAATTTTTTAGGTGCATTTCACAATCCAAAAGGAAGTACTCGGTAAGCATAGGTTCCCCATGGACAAGTGAATGTGCTTTTGTCTTGGTCTTCAGGTGCTACTT
This sequence comes from Pinus albicaulis, assembly GCA_034641835.2. Lineage (NCBI taxonomy): Eukaryota > Viridiplantae > Streptophyta > Pinopsida > Pinales > Pinaceae > Pinus > Pinus albicaulis. The sequence continues at coordinate 1,332,984,614 of CM076579.1, forward strand.
GAATTTGATTGTAACCACTAAAATCATCCAAGAATGAGAAATACTTCTTCCTTGCTAATGTATAGAATACTTGACCTATGAAAGGCAAAGTGAAATGATATTTTAGAGTAGCCTTATTCAATTCTCGATAATCAATGCATACCCTCCATTTACCATTCTTTTTAGGGACAATCGCCAAGGGAGAAACTCATTGACTATCTGAAATTGGATAAATGAAGTTTACATTCAAAACAAAATTCAATTCTTCTTTCACAATATAGGCCTAGAGTTTTCCCCAATGTAGATATGATGTATGCAAGTCTCAGGATTAATTATCTTGATGTCAGTGTACTCCCATGCATATGCAGAAGAATGATTTTTCAATCTTTTGATTAACTCTTCTTGTTGGAATTTCTCCAAGTTTTTGTTTATGTTCAAAGATTTTCCTAGAAATATTTCGACTGAAAAGTTACCAAATTCTTCCATAGAATATAAAGACATCTGTCTAGATGACAAGTATTCAATATTACATTGTTCTTGAAAGAGAGGTTGTATATCATTTTCATCATCCATCCATTCTTCATTTTCTATTTTTGTGATTCTTTTTGCTGGAGGATATAGAGTGAATTTCTTTGCTAAATTACCATCAGAAATAAACATATCACTAGATCTACAACTAATGAAAGCATCAACTATAGCTAACCAAGGTCTTCCTAATGGATGTCCCCATAGTTTGTTCTTGGGAGTTAAGATCATAAAATCAATTGGATATTACTAAGAGTATAAGGAAACATATATGTCTTGTAATACACTATCTGGCTTGATTACTGATATGTCTTCTAATTGCAGTAATGTTGGTGTGTACTGAAGGTTTGGAAGCCTAAGTTATTCCATGGTTTGTTTTCTCATGATGTTTATGGCTGCTCGTAAGTAAATCAATGTATTTGGAATCTAAATACCATTGGTGTGTGTTTTTACAACTGGACTTCTTGGGTCCAAATATTTTTGTATGGATATATTTCCCATCACAATGTCTACAATTTTTCCTAATAACTAAATCCTTTTTAATTCTTTTGTTTTTATTCCAGATTTTTTTATTCTGAACTCTCTTATTGTTTTAGCTAAGATAGGAATCTCTTTAATGTCCTATAACAAATGAATTTTGATACTTAAAATTTTCAATTCATCTAGAAAATCATAGCTAGGCAACAAAAATTGTTTTTCTACCCCTTTGTTTTAGGGAAAGGATGGTTATAAATAGATACTAAAGGTTTCTCTATGATAGGAGTTGAGTTTATTGGATTTTCTTGTTTTTTATTTTCAAAATTTTGATTCTGTTGAAGGGACGTCCCTTCTCCAAAAATTTTATTTTGCTGTAGAGAAATTTCTTCATCAAGATCATATTTTTTTGAATAACAACATAAGCCTTTTTCCTTTATAATATCCTACCAATTGTAAGTTGGAAATTTTTAAGATCTAGTGGAGTAATCATATACGATGGAATTTTTTTCCTTCTATGTTATAAGCAGTTTGAGCATTTTTATTATTTGGGTTTGCTAATGGCTGAGCATGTAGTTGATTTGGTCTTTGTGGAAATAGTAATGAAAGTTGTGGATTATGATTTTGGAATTCGGGTTGTTGATTATGTTGTGGAAAATGTTGGGGAGGATAGTTTGGATAGGATTGTGGACATTGGTGACACTGAGAGTATCTGCCATAAGGATTTTGCATTACTTGTGTCCAAGGTTGAGGTTGGGACCAAATTTGTTGCCATGATGAATTCCAACTATTTGGTGGGGGTTGATTATACATTTGATTGCTAAAACTTTGAGTTTGTGGCCCCTGCCATGGTCTTCTAAATACAAAATAAAGAGGTTCTACTGGATGTGGAGCTACTTATTCTTGGAAAATAGCCTTAAGATCTAGTATAGAGGGACATTTTTGGTTTCATGGTTTTCTGCATAAATAACACAAGTCTCTATGATGTTTAAATCAAGAGGACATTCTCTTAAGGCATGTTTCTTTCTACATTTAGGGAAAAAAATAGTTAAGGCATCAATTTCATCTTTCTGCTTGTCTTGTAATTTCAGGGTGTCTATTTGTTCACTAAGACTCCCTAAGATATATGTTTTAAATTCATCAAGCATATTTCCAATTTCTGCCCTATTTACTGTTCCAGGTGTAGATTTATTCACTCTAGAGAGAATGGGATCTCTTTTATTTTTCCCACTTTTTGATTTTCCTATCGAAAGGTGAATGCATAATTCAACAATTTTAGGTAATGATAGTTGAGAAATGTCTTCGTTTCCCATCATGTTAAGGATATCTATCCATTCATCTCTGATGGCTTTCAACAAGAGAGATTTCAAAGTATCTTGATCTAAGTTTTCCATTTTAGCTCTTTTTATATTGTAATTGAATCTCTCAATTAAGTCTTCCAATTTTTCATCCTCTTTTTTCATCATTTTAAAAAATTCATCCTTCCTATTAATAGGTGTGTATTAATACAAATATATTTGTAAAAATGCACTTTTCATCTCATCCCATATCCTAATAGATTGTGTTATCAAACCCATGAACCACTTTAGAGTTGCACCCTTGAGTGTTGCCCGAAATAGCTTCAATTTTTTAGAGTCTTGTAAGTAGTCATATGATCCACATAAAACTTCAAATTTAAATAGAAATGTTTCAAGTTATTCACTCCTTAATACCTGGAAATTGGGAAGGATGGAAGGTGAAATATTTTTCATTGTGGCATTTATATCCTCATCAACTATAGGAAATCCAATAGAGTTATGGCCTTCCCTATTTTATCCTCGTCCTCTACCTCTTCCTCCGCCTTGTGCTCCACCTCTTCTTCCTCCTCCTATTCTTAAGGCATATCCATTAAGAACTTATCCTTCTCATTCTCCTCCTCCTTCTCCTGCCATTGTAGATTCCTCAGAGATAATGTAGAGTTATAACTGTAGAGTTATTTGTTCTTCCTCTGGTTCTTCTATCAATGGGATATTAAAGATATTTTATTCTTCTTCTTACTCACTATGGATTTCTAATTCTTGAGCTAGAATATGTTCTCCTGTAGAGGTGAAAAATGTTACTCCTTATATTAGAGATCTAGGATCTTCCTCTTCTAAGACTGCCTCAGTATATGAAGTTGGAGAGTCTCCTGGTTGGATTTCTCACCCTAAGACCTCAGGGAGTCTATGTATGGAATATGATTTTTATATGTTGGTGTGGCACTTCGTGGTCTTGGTGAAATGAGTGGTGTTGCTGGAATCAAATTTCTGCCTCTAGCTATGAATCTACACCTAGTGTCTCTTTCTCTACACATATCAATTTTTTTTAGATGTAAGAAATAAGGCTTCCTAATTACACTTCCACGGCAATGACGTCAAAATTATCGGCCGAGGTTAGTAATCTGATGAAGTTTGGTGCACTATTTATGCTTATATGCCCTTCTTTATTACTTTGTTGTGTATTTATATATTGTTTTTGAGGGGTTTTGTATTTTATGCTTAGTGATAAGAACTGAAATTTATCTAAGGAATGAAATCTAAGCTTCTAAATGAAATATTTAAATGCTAGGGAACAACTAAATATGAAGGAAATTCAATGATGAAAACTTAATCTTAAAGAAGGAAGAAAATGAAATGTTATATTTACTCAAAGAAGAAGGAATTGATTTACAAATTACTCTCAATGAAGTGAATGAAATATAAAATCGAAAAGAATGAAGAAAAGGAAATGTTAATTAATTAATTTATTTGCGTCAAAATAAATAAAAATTTGGATGTTTAAAATCTGACCTACGTTAGACTATTCTAGGTCGATAAAACATCTAATTAAACAGATTTTTCATTTAAACCAAACATTGTTCTAAATCTGATTGGATTCTACTGATCTCTAAATGATGTTTTAGCTATCAAAATAATGAAAATAAAACCATATTCTACCTTTTTGTTATAGGCAATATTACCCTAAGGTGTTGGATTGATAAAAATTCACAGTTCAGGGGCATGTCATCACAAGAAGGACTCAATTAACCAACTTCTATGCTTTAAACTATAAAATAAGGATTGCAGATCTTACCCGTTTATCCTTCTGTTGTAGTAGATCCCATGGGGTTCAAACCCCCTACAACTCCTTGTGCTCCAGAACCTTCAAACCAGCAAAGAACAAGCACAAAAACCTAGTTGTACAGCATACATATGTTCTATATGTTATTAAAAAGCATACATAATATCATAAAAATAACAATAAATGAAATATTTAAGATCATGAAGCATGTATAAGAGATATATGACATGTGAACATTAGGAAAAAGATGGCACTTATTTTTATTGATAACATGTATAATAAATAAATAATGGACAGATCACCTGAAATATGCCACGGCCTTGATCAAACCATCCTCTGGATCTGTCTAGCCCTAGCCTCGCAAAACTTCTTCCAAGAATAGTGCACAAATGGATGTCACATAGGATGAAGGTGAACATCTCAAGGAAACAAAGGTTTCTTGAAAATCTAAGTGCGGGAGACACAGGGGAAATATCATACTTGGTGAGCGCTATAACTATTGAGATTCAACAAGATGATGAGCTTAGTGAAAAGAGTCGCCTTCACTAAGTGGGCCCACAGGCTATTTTTGGTGCAAGTCTATTTTTAGACTATGCCTATTTTTAGACATGTCGATCATATTTTAGAAATTGCAGGATGCTATTTGTGGATGGTTGATCAAGTTGGAAAAATCGATGAAATTCTATTTTTAGAATATTGGGGGAAGTCTATTTATAGATTGTAAATCTAAAAATAGATGCATGTCGATTATTATTAGCTCTTAATAATAATCAGACTCTAAAAAACAACTTATTCTCTTGGAGCGCTTCAGTTCAGTGCACAGATGTGGCACATTAGCTGATAGAAGGAATTACGCTATTCCTGAGGGTTTACTAGAGCTAATGCATGGAGGACTCAGTTAGAACTCAAGTGGTAGAGTTATGACACAATTGGAAGAAGTAGGTATGGAGTTATATTTAGTTTAACTCAGTTAGACTCAGTTGAGCTAGTTGTATCTAGTCTAACTGATTGATACACTAGTGAGAGTGGAGTGAATTAATTAGTTAATTAATTCATAAATAATAACTCATTAATCAACTAAAGAATAAATCAGTTAACTACAGTGCATGGTAGTTTTAGTGGAGACCAGTGGAGAGATAGGTTAAAGGGCAAGATATACTATCTGTTGTGACTATTAGTGATGCATTGATTGCATCAAACACACAGTGGAGATTCCCATGAGGATTGTGCAGTCAATCCAAGAGTAATTCAAATTCATTCAGAGCTATTCTTCAACAGAGATTGCGCAGTGGAGGTAGGCTAGCAGGTGGCAAATATCGGTGCATGGATTTGCAATATTAGGCCTGATTAGTGTATGACGATTGTACTATACTGAGAGCTTGTGATAAGCTTTGTATGTTTGTATGAGATTGTCATATGATCTCCATGTTACATAATATATAGTTGGGGTTTTCAGCTTTAGGCTTTCCCAGTTAAAAACTGTGTTATGTGTGATTGAATATTTTTGTTTATGCTTCACATGTGTGTGTAATTAATTTTTTCGCAGAAGATGAACAAGTGGAATAGATTCAGTATCTTGCATAAAGTTAAATAGTGTGAGATAAAGTGGATGTTGGACTATGCATTCTTAGTGCATATAATTTCTACATGGTATCATAGCATTTTTTATTGAAGATTTCAATTGTGAAGTGAGTTTGTGCTGGTGGACAATTCGAATTTGCTACAGAATATTCTTGGTACAGAAATCGAGTATACATTCAAATGTATTTCAACGGGTTGAGATTGGAGTATGCCCTTGATGGGAGCTTGATTAAATAGCCCGGAAGGATAGGATGGAGGCAGTGCTGGAGGATAATGGGCTAAAGGAGTTCTTCGATAGTAATGTTCCTAAGCCAGGATCTAGCGATGTTGCATTACTTGATGCATGGAAAAAGAATACTGCAAAGACAAGGAGGATTCTGTTGGAAGGTGTGAAGGACCACATGTGTCCAAACTTCATGGGAAATCTACTCCATTCTTAATGTGGAATTATTTGACAGAATTTTTCCAAAGCGGAAGTGACCAGAGGAAGTTGGTGCTTAAAGACAAGCTCAGAAAAATAAAAATGGAGAAAGGCGACAGTATTCCAAAATACCTCACGAAGTTTGTCCATTTCAAGGATGAGCTGGGAAGTGTGGGGGTTACTGTTGATGAAGAATAATTGGTGATCTTGGCTTTCCTTGGGCTTCCGAAGAGTTGGCATAGCTACAAAGACTCTGTCAATGGACGAGAGAAACTGCCAGGATGGGAGCGACTTTTGTCGGATCTTGTGCAGGAGGAGATAAGGCGTGGTACGAGGGATGGATCTTCATCGAAGAATGAATATGAAGAGAATTGTTCTTTTGCTTCCAAAGAAAGGAAAGGGAAGGGGAAGAAAAATCCTTCTAAATCTGGTGCGAAAGGCAAGAAGAAGGACTTGTCCAAAGTGAAGTGTTTTCACTGTCACGAGCATGGACATTTCACCACTAATTGTCCACAAAAGAAGAAGAATAAGCAGGCTGCTGGATCTGTAGCTGGAGAGGCCTTAGCCTCACAATTTGCACTGGATTTTTCCTTGATCGCATGCTTAGTTTCAAGCTGCATGGGATCAGTGTGGTATCTTGATAGTGGTGCGTCTTTCCATATTACGGGAGATAAAGAGTTGTTTAGTGACTTGGAGGAGAAGGACCTACAGATGCATATAGAGATGGGTGACAATGGTCGGTATAGTGTGATAGGAATTGGGACCATTACCTTTGAGAGGGAGTCCAATAATCCATTCTTGTTGAAGAATGTCATGCATGTTCCAGGTCTGAAGAAGAACTTGGTCTCAGTCACAATGCTGGAAGACAGAGGTTATGATGTTGTTTTCAGTGAGGGAAAAGATTTCCTTCGACATAAAACAATGGGTCAAACCAAGAAGATAGGGGTTTGAATTAAGAATCTCTACAAGCTGGAGGTAGATGGCTGTGCTACAATGGTGGGCAAAGTAGAAGAAGTGGTGAGCCAGGATGAGGGCGAGTTATGGCACGGGAGATTGGGCCATCTTCACCATGGTGTTTTGAAGATTTTGCAGCAAATTTCTACTGGACTTCTGAAGGTTACTCTTGCGTAATCAGATCAGTGAAAAGGATGTACAATGGGTAAGTTTTTGAAGACCACTTTTCATGAGAAGGAGAACCATGCTTTGGTGATCCTAGAGAGAATTCACACATATGTGTGTGGACCATTCTTGGTTGCTTCAACAAAGAAACACAGGTATTATGCGATATTTTTTGATGGATTTTATCATAGATGCTAGATCTTATTCATGCAGAAGAAGAGTGAAAAGTTCTCAAATTTCTGTGAGTTCAAGGCATTGGTGGAGAAGGAGTCGGGGAAGAAGGTGAAAGCTCTAAGGAGTGATAATGGTGATGAATACATCTTGGGCGAATTCAAATACTTCTGTAGCAAATAAGGAATTCAAAGAGAACTCTTAGCACCTCATAACCCACAGCAGAAGAGGTTTGCGGAGAGAAAGAACAGAATGATTGTGGGTGCTGCACGAGCGATGCTACATGACCAGGGCCTACCGATGCACTTGTGGGTGGAAGCATGCAACACTTCTATTTATGTGCAAAACCATTGTCCTCATAGAGTAATTGGCATGAGTACACCCGAGGAAGCTTTTACTGGTAAGAAGCCTGATATTTATCATTTGAATATTTTTGGCTCACCTGTTTACATTCATGTGACGAAGGATGCTAGGAAGAAGTTGGAGTTGACCGCAGAAGTTGGGATATTTGTGGGGTACACAGAAACACCCCATAACTATCGTGCGTATTTTCCATACAGTCATATGAATGCTATGCGATGGGATATAAAATTCAATGAGGTGAAATCCATGAAGTTGTCACTTGAGAGGGAGCTACACTCGCATGCGGAGGAGGAATTTCTTGTTCCCAAAGATGAGCCTCTGGATGTGGATTAGCCACAGGAGGAGATTCATGGAGTGGAGGATTCCACTCATGCAGAACCAAACATCAGACAAGGTAGGAAGTGTACCACAGATTCTGAGAGACTGAAGGTAGATGCGACACAAAATGTAGGAGTTCCTACATTACAACGCAGACAGAGACAGTCATCTGACCGATATAATGGATACATGGCTCTTATGAGCAAGTGTATTGTGATAGATCCATCTTCTTTTGAAGAAGAAGAGTAGGAGCCCACATGGGTATATGCCATGGTGGAGGAGTATGACTCCATTGTTAGAAACAGTGCTTGGGAGATTGTTCCAAGGCAGGTGGGAAAATCAGTTGTAGGATCAAGATGGATCTACAAGGTAAAGCAAGCTACTAATGGGAACGTCGAGAAGTATAAGGAAATATTTTTTTCCCGGGGCTTCTCACAAATTGAGGGGATTGAATATCAAGAAACCTTTTCACCTATCGCACGGTATTCTTCCATACAGACCATCCTTTCTCTCTCAGCGCAGATGGGTTGGCACATTCATTATATGGATGTGAAGACTGCGTTCCTTAATGGGATCATTGAGGAAGAGGTGTACATTGAGCAGCCTGAAGGATTTGAGATCTTCAGTAGCAAGTTGCATGTGTGCAAGCTCAAAAGAGCGTTGTATGGGCTGAAACAAGCACCCCGTGCTTGGTACACTCGAATCGACAGCTATTTCACTGGACCGGGCTTCACCAAAAATTGAGGTGGATGCAAACCTGTACCAGATTGTGGTTGAGGGTAAGCTTTTGATCATTGTACTTTATTTTGATGATTTGATACTAACAGGTGATGAGTAGTTGATACACTCATGCAAGGCATATCTTGCAAAGGAGTTTGAGATGAAGGATTTAGGTATCCTTCATTATTTCCTCAGATTGGAAATATGGCAGCGAGAAGGTGAACTATTTGTGTCTCAAGGTAAGTATGCCGGGGAAAAACTGGAGAAGTTTCACATGCAAGGCTACAAGCCTATCGACACTCCTCTTCCAGGAAATTGGAAGAAAGAGGATGCTACATCGGCAGAGGTAGTGGATGCCACTTTTTATTGACATTTGGTGGGTTCACTCATGTATTTAGTCAATACAAGACCGGACATATGCTATGCGGTGAAACAACTTTCACAAGCAATGGTTAAGCCTACCAAGCTCTTTTGGAAGGCGGGCAAGCATGTCTTGAGATATCTCAGGGGCACATCTGAGTATGGTTTATGGTACAGATAGACGAATGAGTTGAAGTTGCATGGCTTCACGGATGCAGATTGGGTAGGAAGCCCAATGGACAGAAAGAGCACATCAGGAGGGATTTTTAGTATTGGATCTACGGCAGTTTCTTGGTACATCAAGAAAGAAAGATATGTGAAGCTATCTGGATGAGGAAAATTCTGGTTGGTTTGTTTGGTTCACATTTAGATCCCACGGTGATTCATTGTGATAATCAGAGTTTCATTAAAATCTCATTTAATCCTGTGTTTAATGATAGATCTAAACATATTTATATCCGGTATCATCATATTAGAGATTGTGTGTAGTGGAAGATCATGTTGCTTCAGTACATTCCCATGGAGGATCAGGATGCAGATATTCTGACGAAGGCACTCACCAGGAGAAAATTCAAATACCATAAAGGCAAGATCGGGGTGAAGGATAATCCCTATCTTGTTGAGAGGGAGTGTTGAGATTCAACAAGATGATGAGCTTAGTGAAAAGAGTTGCCTTCACTAAGTGGGCCCGCAGGCTATTTTTGGCGCAAGTCTATTTTTAAACTATGTCTATTTTTAGACATGTCGATCATATTTTAGAAATTGCAGGATGCTATTTGTGGATGGTTCATCAAGTTGGAAAAATAGATGAAACTCTATTTTTAAAATATTTGGTGAAGTCTATTTTTAGATCTTCAATCTAAAAATAGATGTATGTCGATTATTATTAGCTCTTAATAATAATCAGACTATAAACATCAACTTATTCTCTTGGAGCACTTCAGTTCAGTGCACATATGTGGCACATCAATTGACAGAAGGAATTACACTATTCCAGAGTGTTTACTGGAGCTAATGAATGGAGGACACAGTTAGAACTCAAGTGGCAGAGTTATGACACTGTTGGAAGAAGTAGTTATGGAGTTGTATTTAGTTTAACTCAGTTAGACTCAGTTGAGCTAGTTGTATCTAGTCTAACTAATTGATACACTAGTGAGAGTGGAGTGAATTAATTAGTTAATTAATTCATAAACAATAACTCATTAATCAACTGAATAATACATCAGTTAACTATAGTGCATGGCAGTTTCAGTGGAGACCAGTGGAGAGACAGGTGAAAGGGAAAGATAGACTATCTGTTGCGACTATTAGTGATGCACTGATTGCATCAAACACACAGTGGAGATGCCAATGAGGATTGCGTAGTCAATCCAAGAGTAATTTGAATTCATTCAGAGCTATTCTTCAGCAGATATTGCGCAGTGGAGGCAGGCTAGTGGGTGGCAAAGATCGGTGCACGGATCTGCAAGATTAGGCCTGATTAGTGTATGACGATTGTACTGTACTGAGAGATTTTGATAAGCTTTGTATGTTTATATGAGATTGTCATATGATCTCCATGTTACACAATATATAGTTGGGGTTTTTAGCTTCAGGCTTTCTTGGTTAAAAACTGTGTTATGTGCGATTGAATATTTTTGTTTATGCTTCACATGTGTGTGCAATAATTTTTCCACAAAATATTAACAAGTGGAATAGATTTAGTATCTTGCATAAAGTTAAATAGTGTGAGATCAGGTGGATCTTGGACGTATGCATGCTTAGTGCATATAATTTCTACAAAAACAGGGTAAAATATCTATAATTCTCTCTCTTCATCCCTTAGGCCATTCCCTTGAGGGGTTTTTATACTCCCTCAAATTAGTTTTTTCAGTTGGGGAATAGTTAGGCTATGGGTTGGGGTAGTTAAGTTACACAAACAACTATAAACCTCACCTCCAAAATAGGGAAATTTTATATTTTTAATATTTTTAATATAATACGTGGGTTCGCTATGTATGGACCCATAGGTATATGCGGAAAAGCCCAAGGAGAGTCGCGTATGGATTTTGAAATACTGTTTTTTGAGAAATATGACCAAGTTTGAATGGAAGGGCTTCCCAAGGTCAATGCATAAGTCATCAAGTATATAATGGTGATAAATTATGCTATAAAAAATGCCCCCTAATATATGAGGTCAGATGGGGTACATGATGGTGGAAATGTATTATGTGCAGAGAAACAACCTTGCGAGGACTAGAGAGGACTTCACCAAATTTCAGCCTACCAAAAAACTAGTGATCGAAGTTAGAAAGATAGCTCATGTTTGAGGAGGGCATACCCATGCTCAGTGAAATAAAATCATGTCGGGATATGAAGTATGGATCAGATCCAATATGTATACAAGTATATATGAAATGTAAATTACATAGTGAATCATATGATCAATGCATAGAAGTATAAGTCAAAATAATGTCCAGGTATCACATATAGAAGACAGATCAATGATGCTGCAAAGGTATCTGATCGTTGAAGCCACAACGTAATCTTTAAGTACCAAATCATAAGTGGTGGAACAAATGGTACAACACGCAACTCGGGAGCCAACATATAAGATGTTGTTGTGATGAAACTACAACATATAAGGGTGGATGGTGTCACTGGTAGAAAATTGAAGGAGCTTTCAAAGTGAACCAAAGCATGCTGATGCAAACTCGAGGTCTTCACCGATCACCATGGCACAATTCTACACAATGAGAATAAATGAGTTGAGGTCGATTGTGAGATAAATAATTTGATTACTGATCATTGATGTATACCATTAACAAATGCGAGACAACCCACCGATAATGATAATGAGTGTTAAGGTACCCCAGTATAATCTAGCAAGTGTGAATGAATGAGTTGAAGTCAAACACTCGAGAGAATCTATCAATCAGGAGACATTGATGTATTCTCACTGTCGATAGCGAAGAGTCTTCCACTGATGACTTCAAACCCTAAGGTACTTACAAAAGGACTCAAGACCTTATTCCTAGAGCAATGAGTTAGATTCGATGGGAAAATATCTGCTGGAAGGAAGGAAGTAAGGCATCCCACATCAGTCTAGCGCGAATGTAACTCGCAGGCCAATATTTGGAAGGAATCAGATAAATTAAAGTGAAGTAACTAACCAGAAGTACCTTTCCTGCATGCACAAGATGAAGATAGTGCACAGAAGAAACCCTCTGAACCAACCAATAGTGGAAGCTGACAAAGAGGCGAGATATCCACTGATAGGGTCCATTGGAAATCAAGGTACTGCACAAATCCCAAGTGTGATAATGTAAGATGAAGTCGAACACAAGGGAAACCACTGAGTCAGAGACCCATGATGTTGATCAAATTCTGAGCACAAGGTCACCTATCAATGATGTAAATAGGGCCAGGGTACGGCTCTAGGTTTACTCTAAGAGAAATATGTCGTAGTCGATAAGAGACAAGCCCACTAGCAAGAAGTCAATGGAGACCTTCTCAAACTGGCATGAGAAAAGGACCAAATAAATAATGTGATAGAATAATAGATTGACAAGACCAGGAAGGCCGACAGAAAAATGAGTCAAGAGACACCGAAGAAAGGCCGACTCAGGTTAACTTCCCTTAAACAAAATGACAACTCATGTTGACTATGGAAGAAAATGATAAATTTTTATAAGTTTGTCATGCAAGAGGCATAAATAAACCCTCCATATGATTAGAAGAGATAACCAACTCAGGGAGTATTGACTGAAAAACAAGGTTATGGCTTCTCCTAAGTCAAAAACTAAAACCATCGCAAATGGATAAAAGACTTAGCGTTTTTGTGCTTTGTTCAAGGGCGACACAACTGACATTGTAGCTTCCATCAAGTATGGAAGTAATATCCCATTCCCACTCTTTTTCAAATATTAATTTTTTATTTTTATTTTTCTTATTTCAAAGCCTAAAAAAGAATAAAATAATTCCTATAGTATAATGGATAGAATGAGTGTTGATAAACAGATGCACTATTTCCTGGGATAGGAACAATCTTATGCTCAATGCAAGGTGGTGAAAAATGGCAAGTGACACTCAAAGAAATGTTTCATCCATGGTTAAAGGTGTCAAGTCACAAAGTCTAAGTGATTTCATGGTTAAATTGTACAAAAAGATGTGGTCAAAAGAGGGCTTAAACATGAGTCCAAATGAAGCTGACTAAAAGCCAATATAAACAAGTAGTCAATATGCAATGCAACAGTACAACTTAACAATAGATGGGAGCCTCTAGGGTGATTGGCCAAAATAAATATAGCAAATAAGAAGAATAATTAAGCTTCAACGCATAATTCATGGCGAGACTAAAGAGGAATCCCAATGTAATTGTGATATTCCCAATTTTTGCAGCTCATGGGAATATTGAATTTTTTTTTTCAGTTTTCTTTATTCATGAATAAAAGTTTTGGAAGGAGGCTTATTAGACTCCTAATTTGAATAAATACATGCCCAATGTGAAACGGGATAAATCTGGGCTATTATATTAAACACCCCTAAGTGTGAAAAGGGGCAATTCATTTGAATGGGTCAATCTTGGCCCCACCTACAACGCAGTTTGGAGGGAAGCTTACCCATCAAGCACAACATACTTCTTGAAGAGGATCTCTTGTGTGAAAAAGGATACGTTGAAGAAGATGGTTTAGGGTTTTTTCAATCCCTCATGTTATAAAAAGAAGGAGAGGCAGCAAAGCAAAGGTTGTTGAAGAATTTTAGAAGTTGCTGTAGAAACTCTATTCTCTTGGTTGTTTATCCTAATGGAAGAGGATTTCCTGTTTAGGAATCCTCTCTCCTTCCATGGAGTAGCTCTTTGGAAGAGATTGTGATGCATCTCTCTACTATTCGGCATTATGGCCAAGCTTCATCTCTATACCACCACTGGTCCTGTTGAGGGTTTTTCAGCTTCTTGTGAGTTGCAACAAGTGGGTGAACTAGATCTGCAAGATCTAGTTGTTTAGAGGAGATTTCTCTCACGGAGGGTGTCCTGTGACCACCCAGAAGAGGATCTCACTCTCATTTTACTTTCAGATCTGTAATTTTTATCTGCTGTAACATTTCAGTTAAGCTACTGCGCCGTTTCCTTAAGGAACTGTGTTATTTCCATATACATGTTTCACTGCTGCTTAGATTTCTCATTGTACTTGCTTTCTGGCACTGATTGAGGCTTGCCTCTCACTTTGAATATTTGTAAAGTAGTTTACTGATCTATTCATATTCAGATCTGATACATAATGTAATGAAAGTCATCTTCAAAAATCCCTGAATTTTTCTGTAGTTCATTGTACAAAAATCTAGATCTACTCTTTATTATGCATTATTTTGATAAAACCCCAAGGGGATCTTGTTAAGAAGGCTGAGTAGTTTCTAGATCTGGTATGGATATGATTTTTCATCCATTTATCAGTTTTAGATCTTAATTTTAACCTACAGCAGCTGAAGCTCCTCATATAGGATGCTATCAAGTCTTTCTGCAACTTTTCCATGTGTTACTGATATAATTTCTGAAGGATTCTTGCTCTTGCTTCATGTAAAATCAATGCTTTTACAAAGGAAATTCATTATGGATCTGATTTCTTGTTTACATACTGTAATATGAGTTTTATGGCTGATTTCCAGTGACTTCCAGCAGAAACTGTGCAATTTCTGAAGGAGGGTTTCTCTATCCTCTCAACCCTCTCCTTTAGCTGATCTTTAGCTAGTGTTGATTGTGGGAGATCTATTTAAGGTCTCTAAAATAATTTGTTTTTATTGAAAATCTGCATGGAGTTCCAAAACAACCTAAAATAAGGTAACACAACCCTGGTCTACGTTATTTTAATACTGGCTTGCTTATACAATGTCCTCCCTGAGCCTATTGCAGATTTTCCTGAGAGTGGAATTTTACGCTTCTTCCTTGTTTGGTTTTTGCTTCTATTTTGGATCCATTATTTAGATCTGTAGATATAAGGTTGCTAAGGGTAGAAAAATCTAAGAGGAGTATGTCATTCCCATACTTGCTATGTTTCACCAATCTTTTATAGACAGAGTCTGGAACGGGCCAGGAAGCCTCTAGTTTTCACCCTCTCTTTAGAGGTGATACAACCAGTAAATGCCCTACTAGTCTATCTCTAGTTTAGATATATTGGTGTTATTCCATATTGGTGTGATTCCATAGTGGAATATCTTAAGATATTCCCTACTAAGCCTATTTTCCCCCATATAGAATATTACAGTAATGTTCCCCAATTGGGATTACACAGCAGGCTTGGAAAAATAACGCACTTCTTGGGATAATGATGTACATAAATGAGTTTTCAGCCATTGGATCCCTTAGATCAGTAGATCTAGAGTCTAAATCCAAAAGGGGAGCAAAAAAAATAAAACTAAATGTGGTAAATGTGGTCTCCCACAACCTAGTCTAGCTGGAAAACACTGTAATGTTCCTAAATTAGCTGCAGCTAATTGGAACATTAATTTTTCCTTATTTATTTTGTATTTCATGATTAATGAATAAATTGTGAAGGGGGACATGTAAAACTCCTGAAAAATAAGAATAAATCAATGCCTATGTGAAAAAAGACATATCTGGGCCATTTAATTATATCTTGCAGGTGTGAAAGGGTCTAAATCACAAGAGGGGATCCTATTTGACCAAGTCAAACAACACAGTCTAGATGCATTGAACCTCTTTGACGGACAAAGCAGTTCTAGAAGGAGGTTGTAATGTGAAAGGGGTTAAGTGACTCAAGGTGGTTTAGCGTTTGGAAAGATTCCTATCTTATAAAAGGAAGAGGATGGAAACAAGGAAAAGGTTGTTGAAGACATTATTTCTGAAGGTCTGTTTGCTTAGACATCCCTTGTTGGGCATTCCTGTTCAGGAATCCCACCTCCTTCCTTGAGCATCTTTTGGAAGAGAATTGTGCTAAACCTCTCCAATATCAGGCTTGGGCAAAGTTTCACCTTACATTAAAATGTTGCTCATGTTGAGGGTTGAGCTGTCTTGTGAGTTGCAGCAAGTGGAGATCTAGATCTGCTCAGATATAGATGATAGAAGTGGTTCTTCTTAGTGAGTGTGTCATTTAACCTCATGGAAGATTTCATTTGCTGAGTATAATTCAGATCTACATCCTGTAATAATGCCATATCATATTCAAAAGCTACAACACTATTTCTATCCCTAAGACAACATTATTCGCAGATCTACAGCTGCAGGGTGTTCTGCTTGCATTTTGGAGGAGAGATCTCTGGTGATTGGATTCATCCTTCACTGTGGTAATCTATAGATTGGCCAACCAATCTGTGTTATATTTCAGATATTATATTATACATGTTCATGACTCATATATTTTCTGAATCATTCTGCAGATCTGCATTCTTAGATCTCAAATCTACTTCCAGTGCTTCATGTTTTGAGAAAAACCCTAAGGGGAATATATAGATCGGCTCTTCTTGTACATGGATATGTATTGGATCTATATTTTTATGTAATAAAATGATATAGATCTTAATAATCAATAAACTGCTGCTTCAGCCCTGAAAATCACGCTGTCACTATTATGTAGTCTTTTTACATGGTTGTAGCACCTCTTTCTTGAGGATTTCTTCTGTATTCTTTCACTCTTCTTCTATAATGTGTATGAGTTATTACCATGATATTATTTGTGGATTATTAGACCTTATTTCATTCATACCCTTCAGAAAATCATGCTCACATTCTTCTGTAAATTTCTGCATAAATCTAGTCTTGGGAAATCAGGGTTTTCTAGCCTAGTTAGGAAAGGAGGAACTGTTTAACTTAGCAAAACTTATTATTTTTTTTTTAAATTAGACATGGGAGTCCCTAATAACCCTATCTATAATATCCAACTACTTTCCCATCCTATTGTTGCGCAAATATTGTAATACACGTGTTTTAGTGCTAAAAGCCTCATTTTTCCCCACCTTTTTCCTTGTAAAACGTTGTATAACTTTGCTGCTGTGTATTTTACTAAATTTTAAGTTTTTTTACACCTATATGAGGTTCATGGATGTAGCTCCACATTGGTAATAACTCATATTATTCCAAATCTGTAGCTCTTCCTGAAAATGGGATATTACAGTGGTATTGAAGCAAGATCTTTGGCTCAGCCTATGGCTTCAAGCCAAAGTAATGATTCCCTAAAGGAGGAGTATTTTAATATCTATATATAGAGTCTACATATGTCTAGGTAGCCTCTATATCTCATCCTTTGTTCAAAGGTGACATATCCAGTAAATGCCCCTGCAGTCAATCTCTGGAATAGAATTTTGATATCCTTGAAAAGGGAAATTCATAGTGGTATTCCAGAAAGGATAAATTTCATAATGATTAATAATATGGGTTTATTCTCATCAGCTTTCAGATCTAAGAAGAACTTCTCCAAGGAGGTTGAACAAGAAGAAGAAAGAAGATGCAATGAAACTCCTAAAGAGTTTCAAGAGAAGAAAGATCTTCCAATCATATCTACAGGATCTATACATGAGGTAAATTTTGAATCCTCATCTTATGGATATGTGCACTCAGTAATATCACCAAAGCTTCAGCGTTCTGTCTATGATTTCTTCATGAAGAGGAAGAAAGGAGGTGTGCCTAAGAAGGAGACTCTTAGAGAGTATTTGGAGGAGTATGAAGCTCAATCCAAGGATTTCAAAGATGAATTGAACTTCTAAGGGTTCTGCAAGTTCAAGGAGGAGCAGCATGGTAAGGGTAGATTATATATATCTACCTTTGATGGATCACCTAAATGTCCACTCAAGGTTTGGGTCGAGGAGCTAGATAACTTCATCCAGCAACATCAAGTTTCAGAGATTGAAGCCATCAAAGTAGCAGTGCTGCATTTTGAAGGCAAAGCATATGCTTGGTGGTTGTTTGAGTATTTTTCCTTGAAGAATGCCAACACACCCACTTATGCAATGTTTGTTGAAATATTTATAGAAAGGTTTGATGAAGCTCCATGTGTATCATCTTCTGTTGATATTTTCAAACCACCTCAGATAAATATTTTGCATGAGTTGGAAGGGTATATGAATCCAAATCCATTTCTGAAGACAATGGGAGAATGTGTAAGTTTTTTTGATGCCTTTCCAAGGGAAATATCTCCATTGAGTGAAGGGTCCTCTTCTCAAGAGGAAAGCATGAAGGTTTCTCCTTCAATAGTTGACCAAGATCTAATGTCTCTCATTGATGATGGGACAATTTCAGTTATTGAAGAGGAGGAGAAGACAGGAGATGATAACGCAGTCAAGAAAAAGGCACCTTGAGCACCTCATGAAGAAGAAGTTGGAGCACTTGCTCCAAGAGAGGAAACTCTTGCACTCTTGCAAGGAGTTCCACGAGATCTCACACATAGATCTCTTGGCATAGCACATGAGCATCATGCACCATCATTGTCAGATGATGAGATCTTGAAGATAGAAGGAGGAAAAGAGGAGGAAGTAAATCACACGATGAAGAGCATGAACACTTCTCTATTTCCAAGCTTGGAGGCACAAAGAAGTCTAGGGAACTTACGCATTTAAGGTAGGGACAAATCTGTCTACCTACATCCACATTCTACTCTATGCCTTGACACCTCTTTGTAAGGAGGTACTTTACCAGGAGCACCTCTTGATAGGAGGAAATATAAAGTGTTCTCTCAACTATGGGAAACATATTCATACTTGGCTAAGGAGGGAGCCTTGGGAGAAGCTATCACAGTGCAGAGAATCTCTCATGAATTCAGGAGAGAGATGAGTATTTTCCTGAAAGGGGCATTGCTAACTCCCACTCAGAAATCTATGCTGAGAAAGGAGAAATCATAGATCTATGATGGTATGAGCATGAGGGCACATGGTAACTCCATATTTTTGGGGTAGCCCATGATCTCTTCATTCATAAAGGAGATTTCTGAAGATAGCAAGGGGATCCTAACCCTCTTGTATGAATGGGCCAAGAGGAGGAAGTTTTAGAAGACAAGGACTTTCTGAGGGGAAGTTGATTTCCATATGCTTCAATCTTCTCTTGAACAATATCAGCGGCAAATGGGGCAGCAAAGAGGAGATTTTGATACTCCCACATGTGATTTTGATATCAATGATGTCAAATATGGGAGCTATTGTACCTTAAGAAACAATTCCTTGGCTGTGAAAAGGAATTCGTGCTTAAGACATTCATATAATTATGTCACAGAAATATTGATCCTTATTTAATCACCTCTAGATTTTAATCATTAAACCTCCAAAATCAAATGCTATAAATGTCCCACAATGCTATTATCTGCTGATATAGAATGAAATGATCAGAAGAAGAATGAAAGGAAAAAGCCCAAAATTATATGCTATTGTACAGAATATATCATCTCAGACTTTAGAATAATTATAAAAAAAGAACAGTTAAAATGAAGGATCACCTATTAAGGGTTTTAACTATTATTTACACACGTAAAAAGAGACCTTCTGCTTCAATACTTCATTTTATTCAAAGACAGGAAATACATTATGTAAACTAGAAGTCACATCAATATCAACGAATGCTAGAAGCTTTCTTTTCATTCATTAATCACTTGAAATCTCAATAAAAAGATCACTGTCTAGAGGTCCAAAAACCGGAACCCCTCTCCTCTTCTTATCTCTGCTTTTATATCTGCTATCTAATCTAACTAACTGTTATGATCAGTTTTAAAACTGATTCTTGGAAATTTTGGAATTAATTAAAATTACAAAATTCTTGTTTTAATATTATATATATAATATATAATATAAAACCAAAAATAGGATTGGAAGTTAAAAGAACAAATGGTGTATTTTGGGCCCCACCATTACACCCTTTTGACAAAATCACCCATGGTTTTAAAAACCAAAAACTACTTACGGAAGCACTTATAGCAGTTTCTTGAGAAAAGATTGAGTGATGCCGTAATGCATCATAACCGTAGATTTTGTAAATAATGGTTTAAACCAAACCATTTTGCGGGGGCACTATCTCTCATAAGTTCTGTTTAGTTTATGATGCTACAAGACCATTGGATCTGAGTTGGACGATCCAAGTCATTGATTCAGCTTCAATATTATATGTGTTTGCTTCCCTACACAATTGTGAGCCACAAAACAAATCCAGAACCATTTCTGAGCCATCTCCTCTTAAATTTGCTGCTTCTTCTAAAATGCTGGTAAAGTTTCTCTGCTTGATCTTAAAGAAATATGTTTTAGAAATCCGCTGTGAATATGAACATCATAGGCTAATATATTTGATGTTGGATGTTGCTAACACTCCTGCGCAATTGCTAGTACCTGATTTGAAATTTTATGTTGCAATAAAAAATTGTTGATAGGAAGGATCTTATCAAAGCAACCTAGCACATGTAGCCCCAAAGCATATTTATTTGTAAATAGACTATCTTGTCCTTGTACAACATCTCCAAGTCTCCAACTCCTTGTTCCGAATGAGAACTCCATCCTGTTCCTGCAATGTTTGACCAAACCTTAAAACAGTCAAGGAGAAAACCAAGATAAATTCGATGAGCAGTTATATATTCCACTGGATTTGTTTCTGAAAGTGGTTTGGACTCATCTGGTGTAATATGGGATCGAAATTTACAGCAGTCTTCGAATTTTAAATTCATTTTATGAATCCACAATCTTTTATATGGATAAAATTGTCAAACACAAATCGAATTTCTGTAGAATAGGTCAAATCCAATTTTAAAAGACATTTCTGGGAAAACAGACATCTGAAGAATTGTTGAAATCTCTTAAAAATATTTGGATTTCTGGGCAATTTCCTCGCAGAATTCAATTGGGTTTGGCCAGCACCACTGCATATACACTCAGAAAAAGCAGCAAACCAACATGCTAGGCAATGCATTTGGGTAGAGCTGACAAATTCTGGCCATAAGTAATGCCCAATTAACACCCATATAAAACCTGCTACATTTGAATAGACATCAAATCATTTTGCCCAAAACTTCATGCACTTAATTGTAGTTCAAAAATTCTAAATATTTGGTAAGACCCAAACGTACAAATATTAGCATTAGCTTCCTGGGCAACCTGCTCATTAAAACCCGTGCTTCTACTATTTTGATATTTTATAAGAAATCTTAAAAATCAGATTATTTGGCAGTGATTGTTTTAATACCCAATTCATTACTCAAAAATAACTATTTGGGTTTCCCCAAAATGAAAACACCTGATTCAAATCACGACTGACTGCTCCAAATATCCACCTTGCAATGTAATTAAGTCATCCAATAGAGGTGAATCATTAAGCAACATATGTTGAGCTTGCGATTATTTTTATTTTAACATGTTCCAATTATTTTTAAATCTTAATATTTTTCCTCAGCAACCTTGAATTGCAGAGACCCTCTCTTGACTTTTAGCTGAGTCAAATTAGGCTACAACATCTGGCTCCAATTGGAGACAACACTTTGGTAGCAAAGTGCTGAGAACTTGTAAATCAGTAGCCTTTATTGGGCATGGAGCAAAGCGAGATTGTAGACCGGTAGCCTTTATTGGGCATGGAGTCAAGTCAAACTGAATTTTCTCCCAATCTAAAATCTCTGAAAAGTTCAAACTTCTCTGAAACCTCTCTCTTCTAAGATCTTTATTCTTGAACTGAAAATGATAAACTAGAAATACTGCAACTGGGAATGCTCAACTCCTAATCTTATTTATGTACAACTCCTATATATGTATATGTATGGTTGAACTTACTCAAGTGAAGTCAACATTCCAATGGAACCAATCCAACATCTGCTTGTTAGATTTAATACCTTCATACTGTTGAAACTTAAAAATCAAAAGAGGAATGTACCATGAAAAAATTTCATATACAAAATTTTGTACATACCCTTGCATAAAAGCTTGTTGTTGACCAAAGAAATTTGTCATATATTCAGCAACTAGATCATAGAAATCATGAGACAAAACTTTGGCTATCTTCTTTTCTTGAACATTTTGCTGATGTAGACTTCTTTCAACATGGCAGCTTATTTCATTATTTGACTTTTCAATTAGAAATTGTGTGTGAGGAACTTGACTTCCATTTTCTGTAGGCAGGCATTTAGGCTAAAAATAAAAATCCAAGGTTTGCTCTCCATAATGTTGATGTTCTTCATATAACATCAATTCTTGGCGAAAATTTTCCTCCTCTTGCAAACATGTTTGAGAAACTACACTATTTTCCTCGCTATTCACAAAATTATTGCAATGATCTTCCATGCTTTCATAGTGTTGTTCAGTTGTTGCAACGAAGTTTTGACTAGAATCTTTAGAATGATTAGATTCTTGTCTTTCAACAATATTGGAACCTTTTGAAACTTTTTGGAAATCTTTATTCACCTCTGAATTTACATTCTCTTGTAAATAAATTCCAATTTTTTCTTCACAGGCCCTCTTGTCTTCAACAAAACTTGTTCTTTCTACATCACAGGAAAAATTTCTACAAGCCCACACATTATCTTCGATTTCTTGTGCATAAAGAAACATCAGCGTCAGAGTGCGAAGCTTTCTCTCCTTGAGATAAAAAGCCAAGACAATAGAAAGAGCCTTCAAATAGTAAACCATAGTTGCTGCTTTTGGAGGTCGAATTTCTTTTGGCATGCTGAAATAAATTTTTTGAAACCTCCTATTAAACTCAGAAATTGATTCATTGCTTTGCCTACGGATAGAATATATTTCCAAGAGGTGCTTTTCATATGAATTATTCTCACCCCAATATGTAAGAAATATATCTTTAAGATCTTGCCAGGAATTAATTGAACTTGCTTCCAAACACTGGAACCATTGCTGAGCATCCTGCTTTAAAGAATGACAAAACATCCTTAAAGCTACGTCTTCATAAATAATTTGAAATTTGTCCAGAAAGTGCTCAAATTTCAAGATATGTAGTTTAGCTTAAATTTCCTTCTCCTTCCTAGAGAAACTTGGCAAGGACTTGAATCCCTTTGAAGGATATTGATGGAGAATGGCGGGCAGCTTCACGGGTTTAAAGATTTCTTTGTTTTTGAACTGAAAAACAGTCAATTTCTTGTGAGGCAAAATATTATCATCCAAAGATGATGAATCATCACCTTTATGCCTAGACCGTGATTGATTATCTTTTGGGATTTTAATACAACAATCATCCCTCCTTTCATATTTAGGAGATACACTTATGTCAAGATCTATAATGCAAGTAGAAGAAAATTCATCTTTTTCCAATAATGAATTTACATTTTGGGCCTTATAATATTCCGAGAAAATAAAGTAGGAAACAATCCTTTTAATATAAAAGGGAAAATAGACCACTAAACTGATAGTAAAAAATAGATCCTCCTTTAAAAAATGGAAATTCTGATACATGTCTTTTCCATGATACTTTCTCATCTTCTTGCTAGAAAAATTCTTCATCTAATGAAACCTTCATCAGTGGAGTTTCCAGCTGAATAATAAACAACCAAACTTCAAATCTGAATCTTGTTCACCATCAAGAATAAGGGATTATGAAACCTTCTGCTACAAGGTATTTGACCTCACGTTCGACTTTTTGAAAATGAGAATTCTGTAAAAATTAAACACAGTCGAGTACTTCCTCCTCGCTAAACAACCAGAGGAAATAGAAAGAAAACCCAGGGAAATGAACTTCACTTCTTCGATCCCTGGCAACGGCGCTAATTAATGTTGTACGTTAAGAAACAATTCCTTGGCTGTGAAAAGGAATCCGTGCTTAAGACATTCATATAATTATGTCACAGAAATATTGATCCTTATTGAATCACCTCCAGATTTTAATCATTAAACCTTCAAAATAAAATGCTATAAATGTCCCACAATGCTATTATCTGCTGATATAGAATGAAATGATCAGAAGAAGAATGAAAGGAAAAATCCCAAAATGATATACTGTTGTACAGAATCTATCATCTCAAACACTAGAAGAATTATAAGAAAAGAACAGTTAAAATGAAGGAGCGCCTATTAAGGGTTTTAAATCTTATTTACACACGTAAAAAGAGACCTTCTGCTTCAATACTTAATTTTATTCAAAGATAGGAAATACATTATGTAAACTAGAAGACACATCAATATCAACGAATGCTAGAAGCTTGCTTTTCATTCATTAATCACTTGAAATCTCAATACAAAGATCACTGTCTAGAGGTCCAAAAACCGGAACCCCTCTCCTCTTCTTATCTCTACTTTTATATCTGCTATCTAATCTAACTAACTGTTATGATCAGTTTTAAAACTGATTCTTGGAAATTTTTGATTTAATTAAAATTACAAAATTCTTGTTTTAATATTATATATATATAATATATAATATAAAACCAAAAATAGGATTGGAAGTTAAAATAACGAATGGTGTATTTTGGGTCCCACCGTTACATCCTTTTGACAAAATCACCCATGGTTTTGAAAAAAAAAAATTGCTTATGGAAGCACTTATAGCAGTTTCTTGAGAAAAGATTGAGTGATGCCGTAATGCATCATAACCGTATATTTTGTAAATAATGGTTTAAACCAAACCATTTTGCGGGGGCACTATCTCTCATAAGTTCTGTTTAGTTTGTCATGTTGCAAGACCATTGGATCTGAGCCGGATGATCCAAGTCATTGATTCAACTTCAATATTATATGTGTTTGCTTCCCTATGCAATTGTGAGCCAAAAAACAAATCCAGAACCATTTCTGAGCCATCTCCTCTTAAATTTGCTGCTTCTTCTAAAACACTGGTAAAGTTTCTCTGCTTGATCTTAAAGTAAGATGTTTTAGAAATCCGCTGTGAATATGAACATCATAGGCTGATATATTTGATGATGGATGTTGCTAACACTCCTGCGCAATTTCTAGTACCTGATTTGCAATTTTATGTTGCAATAAACAATTGTTGATAGGAAGGATCTTATCAAAGCAACCTGGCACATGTAGCCCCAAAGCAGATTTATTTGTAAATAGACTATCTTGTCCTTGTACAACATCTCCAGGTCTCCAACTCCTTGTTCTGAATGAGAACTCCATCCTGTTCCTGCAATGTTTGACCAAACCTTAAAACAGTCAACGAGAAAACCAAGATAAATTCGATGAGCAGTTATATATTCCACTGGATTTGTTTCTGAAAGTGGTTTGGACTCATCTAGTGTAAGATGGGATCGAAATTTACAGTAGTCTTCAAATTTGAAATTCATTTTATGAATCCGCAATATTTGCTGTGGACAAAATTTTCAAACACAAATCAAATTTCTGTAGAATAAGTCAAATCCAATTTTAAAAGACGTTTATGGGAAAATAGACATCGGAAGAATTGTTGAAATTTCTGAAAAATATTTGGATTTCTAGCAAATTTCCTCGCGGAAGTCAATTGGGTTTGGCCAGTGCCACTGCGTATACACTCAGAAAAAGCAGCAAACCAACATGCTAGGAAATGCATTTGGGTAGAGCTGACAAATTCTGGCCATAAGTAATGCCCAATTAACACCCATAGAAAACCTGCTACATTTGAATAGACATCACTTTGTTTTGCCCAAAACTTCATGCACTTAATTGTAGTTAAAAAATTCTGAATATCTGGTAAGACCCAAACATACAATTCTTAGCATTAGCTTGCCAGGAAACCTACTCATTAAAGCCCCTGCTTCTACTATTCTGAGATTTTATAAGAAATCTTAAAACTCAGATTATTTGGCAGTGATTGTTTTAATACCTAATTCATTACTAAAAAATAACTATTTGGGTTTCCCCAAAATGCCAACCCCTGATTCAAATCACGAATGACTGCTCCAAATATCTGCCTTGCAATGTAATTAAGTCATCCAATAGAGGTGAATAATTAAGCAACATATGTTGAGCTTGTGATTATTTTTATTTGAACATGTTCCAATTCTTTTTAAATCTTAATAATTATTTCCTCAGCAACCTTGAATTGTAGAGACCCTCTCTTGACTTTTAGCTAAGTCGAATTAGGCTACAACAGGAGCCATGAGATGAAAATGGCTGCATTTCAGACCTCTACAGCATTGTCATTCTTGGAGAGCTTGGATCCTTGTTGGGATTCCCAAATCATGATGGAATACTCCAAGGACCTTTTCACATGGGGGGTTCTTGAAGGGGAAGTAAAGGATGATAGGTTCAAGGTGGTGGATGGAGTTATATATTTCCATAACCTTATTCTTTTGGTTAGTGACTCAAAGCTCAAGGAGGGACTACTCAATGCCATCTATGAAATCCTACTTTCCAAACCCACCGGCTTTGTCAAAGCATATCATACTCTCTTTGGTGGTTTCATGTGGGAAGGTTTCAAGGAAGATGTGTACTCTCATATGAAGATGTGCATGGACTAATTGGTAGACGAGGTGGAACATAGCTCTTGGGAATAATTATCATCCACACCTCCCTATTCATTGAGTGTGAGAGGAGGATCATCCATGAGCTACCTTGCTGATTTTAAACAAATGTATGACAAATATTATATTGCTGAATCTCATGATGTATACTTGTATTTTTCTAACACTCATTTGTAGGGCTTTGGTCCAAAAGGGAGAACTATTTATGATGGGCTTCATGGGCCACTTGAGGCCATGAACTTTATTGATATTAATCATCCTTTGGAGGATCTTGGAGGGAAGATACACTTTCCATGGTTTGAATCCTTTACACCAATCATAAAGCACCTTCTCCAAGCATGCAAGAAGGATGGGGTAGGAAGAAAGTGTTGGAAGAAACACTTGTCATCTTCTATTCCATGGCAGTTGAGGGTAAAACTGCACTGGTTGCACATGAGGAGGCATCTTCCTTCTCCTCTATCCTATATGGAAGCTAGCATGATCTTAATCATCATTCCACATGCTGAAGATGTTCTTATTCTTGGGAACATGGTTGGAGGAGAGACACATTTGTGGACTGTGTCCTTGGGAAAATGAGTTTCCCACATTCTTTGCACTACATGTTCTAAGGGGAGCATGGGAGACCATATGGCCACTATAGCACATCACTTGTCTCTCTATGATGTGGACCATATGATTATATGTAGCACTTTGAGCATGCCTCTCATGGGCATTTGGGAGGAACTTCACTATGAGTTACCATGCTGGAAGGTAATTCATTTCATTTGGATGATATCATGGAGGTGGAAGACCTTCATTAATGGTGAAATTCCCCATCATGACCATCACTTCTATCTTGATGAGGCCATGGATCAGCAAGAGTGTTTCCATATAGACCTTCCTTTACTTCATAATGAGAGCTATTTGGTTTATCTACCAAAGGCCACTTTGCACACTTGGGAGGAACCATTGGGAGATGGGATCATTGTAGAAAACTTGCAGCAATGGTGGAGACTGTTGAAGGAGAAGGCCACAAGAAGAAGGGAGGAGATTTTGTAGCACCCTTGCAATTGCTTGAGGACAAGAAACATTTGGGAGGGGGAGACTGTAATGTTCCTAAATTAGCTGCAACTAATTGGAACATTAATTTTGCCTTATTTATTTTGTATTTCATGATTAATGAATAAATTTTGAAGGGGGACATGTAAATCTCCTAAAAACTAAGAATAAATCAATGCCTATGTGAACAGAGACATATCTGGGCCATTTAATTTATATCTTGTAGGTGTGAAAGGGTCTAAATCACAAGAGGGGATCCTATTTGACCAAGTCAAACAACGCAGTCTAGATGCATTGAACCTCTTTGAGGGACAGCTTAGTTATAGAAGGAGGTTGTAATGTGAAAGGGGTTAAGTGATTCAAGGTGGTTTATGGTTTGGCAAGATTCCTATCTTATAAAAGGAAGAGGAGGGAAACAAGGAAAATTTTGTTGAAGACATTATTTCTGAAGGTCTGTCTGCTTAGACATCCCTTGTTGGGCATTCCTGTTTAGGAATCCCACCTCCTTCCTTGAGAAAATCTTGGAGGAGAATTGTGCTAAACCTCTCCACTATCAGGCTTGGGCCAAGTTTCACCTTACATTACAGCACTTCTCATGTTGAGGGTTGAGCTATCTTGTGAGTTGGAGCAAGTGGAGATCTAGATCTACTCAGATCTAGATGATAGAAGTGGCTCTTCTCAGTGAGTGTGTCATTTAACCTCCTGAAAGAGTTCATTTGCTGAGTATACTTTATATATGCATCCTGGAATCAGGCCATATCATATTCAGAAGCTACAAAACTATTTCTGTCCCTAAGACACTATTATTTGCAGATCTACAATAGCACGGTGTTCTGCTTGCATTTTGGAGGAGAGATCTCCAGTGATTGGATTCATCCTTCACTATGGTGATCCATAGATTGGACAACCAATATATGTTATATTTCAGATCTGATATTCTATATGTTCATGATTCACTGATTTTCTGAATCATTTTGTAGATCTGCATTATTAGATCTCAGATCTACTTGCGGTGCTTCATGTTTTGAGAAAACCCCTAGGGGAATGTATAGATCAACTCTTCTTGTACATGGATCTGTAGTGGATCTATATATTTATGTATGGATCTGATATATATCTAAAGAATCAATAAACTTCTACTTCAGCCCTGAAAATTACGCTGTCACTGTTATGCAGTCTTTTTACATGGTTGTAGCACCTCTTTCTTGAGGATTTCTTCTGTATTCTTTCACTCTTCTTCTGTAAAGTGTATGAGTTATGCCCCTGATATTATTTGTGAATTTTCAGACCTTATTTGAGTCACACCTTTCAGAAAATCACGCTCACATGCTTCAGTAAATTTCTGCATAAATCTAGTCTTGGGAAATCAGGGTTTTCTAGCCTAGTTAGGAAAGGAGGAACTGTTTAACTTAGAAATTTTTTTATTTTTTCTGAAATTAGACATGGAAGTCCCTCATAAAAAAATATATCATATAAAACCACTTTTCCATCCTATTTTTGTGCAAATATCGTAATACACGCGTTTTAGGGCCAAAATCCTCACTTTTCCCCACCTTTTGCCTTGTAAAACACTGTATAACTTTGATTTTGTGTATTTTACTGCATTTTAAGTGTTTTTACACCTATATGAGGTTCATGGCTATAGCACCACATTGGTAATAACTCATATTATTCCCAATCTGTAGCTGTTCCTGAAAAAGGGATATTACAAACACCCTGCAAGAGGGGTTGCAGCTATGCACAACAAAATACTTCATGAATAACACAGTCTTGGACCATATGAGTTTTAGGCCATCAAATATGATTAATAAATGAATGTGCAGCAGAAAATCAGAAGTAAAGTGAAGCTCTTTCAATATACAGTAGATTACATGAGACAAGAGAGCAAGATATCTTCAGAAAAGAGAGCTGCAATATATATATATATATATATATATATATATATATATATATATATATATATATATATATATATATATATATATATATCCCGATGAAAGCCAGCTCAACAACAACTTCTTGAGGGCTATGGCAACTGTAGGGGAGCTCCCGGATACGGAAGATGCGCCAGAACGTCAGGGTCTATTTCAGATCTAGAAACTAGATAGTTTTCTTTACAAGATCCCCTTGGGGTTTTGACCAAATCGTGCATAAATAAGAGTAGATATGAGATACAAGTTGTAGATCTGTAAAATGCTGCAGTCATTCCTGAATATAAAATTACACTACAAAATATCAGATCTAAACAAAACATGGATCAACAAGCTAATCCATGGATCACCAAAGTGAAAGGCAAAGGCCAGCACCAGAGATATCTGATCAAAATTGGAATCAAAAAACCATAAAGAACCTCATATCAAAATAACACAATCCATCAATGGAAATAGCGCTGTAGCTCAAAATGACTTTGATGGCCACTGCCCAGTTACATATCTGAAGTATAAACAGGAGAGGCACTCTTCCAGGAGGTTAAAAGACACACTCCATGAGAAGAGGCTCCCAAAACAAGCAAGATCTCTGTAGATCTAGAATCCCACTTACTGCAGCTTGCAATAGTAGCAAAACCCTCAATGGATCAGCGCTGCAATTGTAAGTAGAGCTTGGTCGTAAGCCTAATAGTGGATCAATTCATCAAATACTCCTCCAAGAATCCTCAAAGGAAGAGGTGAAATCCTTGCATAGGAATTCCAAGCACAATCCTCCACTAAACAACAGAGAATAGTATTTGTCTAAGAAGACAAAATACTCAGAAATATGATTAATCAATAACCTTCTCTTGCTGCCTTTCCTTTCCTTTTATAAGATGAGAGCCTTTGAAAACCCTAAACCACCTTGATGAGTTAGCTCTTTTCACATGAGGGGCCTCCTTCTAAAACTGCGCTGTCCCTTTAGGAGATACATTGAACCTAGACAGTGCTGTAGATTTGGTTAAGGTTGACCTAGTATCATAGCTCAAACCCCTTTCACACCTGCAAGTGATTATTTACATGGCCCTGATTTATCTGTGTTCACATGGGCATTGATTTATTCAGTCTTTTTAGGAGTTTTACATGTCCTCCTTTATTCATTTGTTCATGCAACGGAAAGTAAAACAAAAATGAATATTCCTCTTAGCTTAGGCTAAGTAGGAATATTACAGTCCTCCCCTCCAAAATGTTTCTTATCCTCAAGCAAATGACAGGGTAAGAGCTGTAGTTCTTCTCCTCCTCGATTGATGGCATCATCAAGGATCAAGTCCTCATCATAAGCCAAGTGCTGAACAAGCCAATGCATCATGAATTGTTCCTCCAAGGCCAACATAATATGAGCATATTCCATCCCTTCAGGAGTGAAAAACTCAATAGAAATAAACATAGTTGGAGCAATGCTGCATCTAAAACATGTATCATGAAGTATAGGTAGAAGTTCCAACCCATGTGGTACATACACACTACCCATCCTCTGTCCATAAAATCCCATAAACAATACAACTATATCATCAATGTATGGAAGCAAGACTACATATATGCAAACTAAAATCTGCACTTGAGGAGGTGGGTCAAAATCCCACATGTGATGTCTGCATAGTGTAGCTCTTGTCTCCATTAAATCCAGGTGTGGTAAGTGGCATTCCCACCACACTTTAATTGCATGAGTCACCTTAACATGGCTGAAGGTGGTACATAGGTTTCGTGCCTTTGGGAAGCACCCATCATGAAAAGGAGTCTCCCTTTGCACATCAAGGGAGTGGCCAAGTTCAAAATTTCCATTGGCCCCCAACAAACTATGAGATCCACATGATATCTCACTCCATTTAGGAGTCATATCCTACAAAAACATGGCAAAGGAATGTAATAGATCAGAAAATACAACTTTCTTATCAAGATCAAATCCTTTACCATCATAGTCCTTCACACACATGGAGTTGTGCATGAGCATTCCCCTGCTCTCAAGGAAAGGAAGAGCTGGTTGAGATGACTCTTGCAAAGAGTCCATTGGCTGCCCTAATCCCCCATAGCTATTTCACTCTTGAAAGTGCTAAAGTAAGTCCTCCCTCATGCCTTCCCAATCAAACTCTTCATGATGAGGGAATAGATCTTCATTGAATACATATGGCTGAGGAAGAATTCTTCATATGCTCCTTGTAGGATCTTTTGCTTGAGCTTGGAAGCTCTAGCCAAAAATACCTTACCATGATAATAGATGACTCATCCTTGGACTAAGTAGCCCTCTTCTTGATGCATGCCATCTAGTAGCATACCTGTGTGGAGATCTTTGGAATACTCTACAAGCAGTTGAGATTTCCAATAAAGATCCACACTGCTCAACAATGACAGCACTGATGATACATCCATGGAAGTGCTTGTCTTGTTGTTGATTTCCCTTTTGACATCACACATGCCAGAATGGTTTGTTGGATGGTTTATCCTCCCCTTATTCTCCTCCCAAAGCACAGATTCGGAAATGTGAGAGGGTGATAGTGATGCAGGAAGAAAACCCTCTTCATTCTTGGGCTGTCCCAAGCCTCCCAGCATTGTAACTTGGTCTCTTATTGCTCCAATCCTTCCTGGATCTAGATTTGGAGCGGAAATTTGCAGAGCCTTCCCCACAATATCTGAATTTGATGGCATTCCAGGTGGCTTTCCATTAGATAAGAATGTCCCTTGCAGCATCCTCATAAACATGAGAGAAGGAACTGTGAGATCAATGCTTCCACTACACAAATCCATATCTGTTGTTTGTATGGAAACATTAGGTGAATGATAAGTGTGCATGCCTTGAATCATTTGTGGTTTCCCACTCTTCAAGTCTGCCCACTCCATTTGCAAAGCTTTCCAATCAGTGGTAACCTTCCCCAAGGTAATCAACCATTGACCACCCAAGATGATGTTGGTGTCTAGTATGTCAAATACAAAGAATTGATCCACTAAAGTGTAGGATCCCATAGTGACAGAGAGTGATGGAACATATTGCATGCATTACATGGTCCTATCCCCTGGGACCAAAACAGAAAACCCCTCAAAAGTATCAGTGGGGATCCCTCTCCTTTGCACAAGATGAGCATCAATAAAGTTGTGGGTTGCCCCACTGTCAATCAGGATAGATACTCTCTGATTCATGATTGAACCTTGTACTCTTAAGGTCAAGTACTTAGGCACTTCCCTCAAAGAGGCAAGAGTCCCACTTGTTGGGGCAAAGTCTCTCTTCCCATCTCTGGATGGTGCTTCATCTCCCTCATCATCATCAGTGTTGTGACCCCTCCTAGGTTCATCATCTTCATCTTCCTCCTCAAGATTTGAGAAGACTTCTATGTAGTGTGCCTTCCCTGCAACACATCTATGTCCCGGTGCCCATGACTCTTGGAAAGTGAAGCACGGTCTATTTTTCCTCAATTCCCTCCTGTGATCAACATCAAGAGGTTTCTTCAAAGAGCTCTCCTTGGGAGGAGCAGATTTTCTTTCCTTCCCCTTAGAAAAGTGAGGGGCCTTGCTTTGGAAAGTTGCCTTTGCTTTTGGCAAGGCATCCTAGAGGTCTCTAGCCTTCTCAATGGCATCATGCAAAGTGATGGGCTTGGTAGATTTAACCAACCCATGTAAAGGTTCCTCCAGGCCATTAATGAACATTTAGACCCTCCTGGCTACAGATAGATTAGGGACCATGACTAATAATCTCAAAAATTCAGAGATATAAGTCTCTGCATCTCCTGACTGCTTCATCTTTGCAAGGCTTATGAATGGTGCTTTAGGATCCTTCCTATCAAACCTCTCTACCAGTCTTCTAGTAAACTCAGAGTAGGTAGTCACATTGATATGTCCCAATGTAGACAACCCATGGAACCACCAATTGTGTGCTTCTCCCTCAAATTGCAGCACTGCAATCTTGATGGCTTTAGTTTCAGGGACCTTGTTCAACTGGAAGTAGATATCTAGCTTCTCTACCCATGCCTTGGAAGAACTAGAGGATGATCCATCAAACTTGGGAAAAAGGAATCTGCCCATAGTGTGGTGTCTACCATGAAAGAAACCACTATCTCTATACTACTACCCTGGTCTTATTCTATCCTTGAGGTGACAAAAATCTTGGAAACTCAAGTGATCCTTGAATCTCTAACTCTGAGAATCATACTCTACAAATTAATCTTCAAGGGAATATTTCTCTTGTGGTCCTTCATTCACCACAGCCAAGAAGGTAGGCATAATGGAGCGTTGTGAATCTTGTGGGGCTTGTGGAAGATTCACTAGTTGACGAGTCCCATGATGAGACATATCTGAGCTCCCTCCCAATTGAAATCTCCCAGGAGATTCCCTCATTCTTTCCACTCTCATCTCTTTGATCTCCTTGGAAAGATCTTGCATGGTCTCCAACAGAGTTTTTGCAAACTCTTCTGCTTATTTATCATTCACAGTTTCAGGGTCTTTACCCTTGTCTTGACCCTTGTCAGGATCATCAGTAGTGTAGTCATACTTATTATGACTTTTGTTTTGATACCTCTTCTCCCTCTCAATAAGAGGATCATATTATTCAAAATGCAAAATGGTTAGTGCTCCAAGGCAAGCACAGGCTGTGCCAAGAACGGAGCTCTGATACCACTATAATGTTCCCAAATTGGGATTTCACAGTAGGCTTGGAAAAATAATGCACTTATTGGGAGATTGATGTACAGAAATGAGTTTTCAGCCCTTGTATCCCTTATATCAGTAGATCTAGAGTCTAAATCCAAAAGGGGAGAAAAAAGAAATCAAACTAGGTGTGGTAAACAGGTCTCCCACAACCTAGTCTAGCTAGAAAACACCCTGCAAGAGGGGATGCAGCTATGCACAACAAACTATTTCAAGAATAATGCAGTCTTGGACCATATGAACAGGAGGCCATCAAATATGATTAATAAATGAATGTACAGTAGCAAATCAAAAGTAAAGTGAAGCTCTTTCAATATACAGTAGATTACATGAGACAGAGAGCAAGATATCTTCAGAAAAGAGAGCTGCTACATATATATCAGTAGAAATGGCTCAACAAAGTTATTTTCAGGGGCTATAGTAGTTGAATATTACAACTTATATCTAGGACAGATCTGTGGAAAAAACATCAGATCTATTTCAGATCTAGAAACTAGATAGTTTTCTCTACAAGATCCCTTTGGGGTTTTGACCAAATCATGCATAAATAAGAGTAGATCTGAGATACAAGTTGCAGATCTGTAAAATGATGTAGTAATTTCTGAATATAAAATTACACTACAAAATATTAGATCTAAATAGAACATGGATCAACAAGCTAATCCATGGATCACCAAAGTGAAAGGCAAAGCCTAGCACTAGAGATATCTGATCAAAAGTGGAATAAAAACAACATAAAGAACCTCATATCAAAATAACGCAATCCATCAATGGAAACAGTGATGTAGCTCAAAATGACTTGGATGGCCACTGCCCAATTATGGCCATTTCCCAGTTACAGATCTGAAGTATAAATAGGAGAGGCACTCTTCCAGGAGGTTAAAATGCACACTCCATGATAAGAGGCTCCCAAAACAAGCTAGATCTCTGCAGATCTAGAATCCCACTTACTGCATCTTTCAAGAGCAGCAAAACCCTCAATGGATCAATGCTGAAATTGTAAGTAGAGCTTGGCCTTAAGCTTGATAGTGGATCAATTCAGCAAATAATCCTCCAAGAATCCTCAAAGGAAGAGGTGAAATCCTTGCATAGGAATTCCAAGCACAATCCTCCACTAAACAATAGAGAATAGTATTTGTCTTAGCAGACAAAATATTCAGAAATATGATCAAACAACAACCTTCTCTTGCTTCCTTCCCTTTCCTTTTATAAGATGAGAGCCTTTGCAAACCCTAAACCACCTTGATGAGTTAGCTATTTTCACATGAGGGGCCTCATTCTAAAATTGCGCTGAACCTTTAGGAGATACATTGAACCTAGACAGTGCTGTAGATTTGGTCAAGGTTGACCCAGTCTCACAGCTCAAACCCCTTTCACACCTGCAAGTGATTATTTACATGGCCCTGATTTATCTGTGTTCACATGGGCATTGATTTATTCAGTCTTTTTAGGAGTTTTACATGTCCTCCTTTATTCATTTGTTCATGCAACAGAAAGTAAAACAAAAATGAATATTTCTCTTAGCTTAGGCTAAGTAGGAATATTACACCCAAGCCTACATAAATTGCAGCATGGGCGACAAATGCTAGCCAGGAGCTAACTAGGAAGCCCATGTAAAGGATGGCTCTACCACCAAATCATGATTAAAAAATCGACGAGTGAAATGGATTAAATACTCATGACATGGTGGGATTGAACCTATGGCATGTATAAATTATATAACATATGCATGTATATATCTATATTCTCTTGATCTAACAATATTTATCTTCTTGCTAAATACAAAATCCTTCCACTGTTAATCTTTTGCGGAAATTTAAAACTCAATTGAAAACACATGAAGCAATAAAAACAATCACACACAACACATTTTCTTAACGGGAAATCCTGAACCTAAAAACCCCAACTATCATATATTTTAATTATAAATCTTCCGGGAAATCACGTAAGAAATTTTGGAACTGACGCGTTTCGAACTACCAACTGTAGTTCATCATCAAGATAATGAAGATTGGCTGATCTGACATACACATTTATACCAGGAAGAGAGAAGCAATGGTCAAAACCCAAAGAGTTAACAACGGTCAAAATAAGATTAAAAATATAAAAATATAAAATAAACCCAAAAATATAACTAACCCATCCTTAAAATTAAAAATGGTAAAAAATAAAAATAAAAATATAAATATAAAAATAACCAAAAACATAATTACCCCACCATTAAAAACACAAGTCAAAACTAAAAATAATATAAAATCAAAACCAAAAACAAAAATAACACCCCTCCCACAGAAATAAGATAAACAAGCTTTTAAACATGAATCAAGTCAAAAGTGAAAAAAAAAATTGAAGTCAAAGTCATAAATTAAAAATAAATAATAAAATAAAATCAATAAATAAAATAATAAATTAATAAATAAATACATGAATGAATAAATAAACAAAATTAAAAACTAGAATTAACATAAAATAAAATAAAATTAAAATTAAAATTAAAATTAAAAATAAATTATTTTTATTTTATTTTGACATTAATTATTTATAAATAAATAAACTAATATAAATAAACCAATAAAAAAATAATAATAAGACCAAATCATAAAAATAAAAATAAAAAACCAAAGAATAAAATAAAGGAAGGACCCTTACAGGGAGTGAAGAGATGGAATCCAACAACTGCTAACTTTCCATCTGTCATCCCTGTTCAATGTACGGGGCCTCTTCCCAATCTCAATCGCCTCCCTAAATTTCTGGTGATGGAAATGGTCAACCCTAGCAAGGAATCTAGCGTCTTCCATACAGATGTGATGCTTCATATTTTCCACATGCTCAGCTAGCACTGAGGACTTGGTTCTACCATGCCTAATATCCGCAGAATGCTCCTGGGTCCTTTTATTAATCGATCGAACAGTTTCACCAATGTAGGGAGTACCACAAGAGCACGGGATCAAATAAACACCTTTCACACTTTTTGGGTCCAACTGGTCCTTAACTGATTTAAGGGAGCCCCGAATGGTGTTTAAAGGTTTAAAAGAATATGAGATCTTATGTTTCCTTAAAATCCGAGCGATCTTGTTAGTAGTACCTTGAATAAAAGGTAAATGAACTCGACCAACAGCATCATCCATAATCTTTTTCTGTCTAGGACCTTTGCTCGCATTCATGAAAGCCTTTAAGCCCTGACTTCTTCTATCACCATTTTCTTCGAAGAATTTAAGGAGATGGGCTTTCTCTTCATCTAAATGATCATCATCAAAAATTCTAAGAGCTCTTGTAGCTAAAGTATTTAGAACTCCAAGTTTCTGAGCAGGAGAATGATGAGAACCAGAATGCAGATACTATTCTGTGTGCGTCTTTTTCCAAAAAACACAGTGCGAGAAAGAGCCATTATTATTTCTAGAGATGAGAACATCAAGGAAAGGAAGGCTCCCATTAGTCTCTGTTTCCATCGTGAACTTGATGGAGTCAGATTGATTATTCAAGTGCTGATGAAAAGCCTCTAATTCAAGACAACCATGAGACCAATTGATGAAAGTGTCATCCACAAACCGCTTCCATACCTTGGGTTTTAAAGGAGTAGAAGCCAAAGCTCTAGATTCAAAATATTCCATAAAAAGGTTGGCCACCACTAGCGAGAGTGAGCAACCCACGGTGACACCATAGGTTTGCTCATTAAATTCTTCTTCAAAACTAAAAAAGGTAGAAGTGAAGCAAATTTCCACCAAATTAGCAGTATTAGGATCAGTGATACGCTTGATAACTTCTACCACCTCCATGATAGGAATGTTTGTATAGAGAGAAACAACATCAAAACTAACCATAGAGTCATTAGGTTCACAAACCCAACTTTTTAACTCATGAACAAAAGAAGTAGAATCTTTCACGAAATAATCTGTTTGACCAACAAGAGGCTTAAGTTTGCGGGCCAAATACTTAGCTAGGAGATAAGTGGGCCCACCAATAGTATTAACAATGGGTCTAAGAGGAACACCCTATTTATGAATCTTAGGGAGCCCATAAATCCTAGGGGTGACAAGATTTCTTTCAATGAGCTTCGAGCTCATAGAATCCACAGTGCAACTAGACTTAATAGCATTGGCCACCATCTTCGAGACTTTATTAATAGGGTTCTTAGAGAGCTTCTTATAACTCCCACTATTACAGAGATGATCAAGCATATCTGCTTTATAATCCTCCTTATTTAGGATTACAATAGCGCCACCCTTATCAGCCTTGAGGACAACAATATCAGGCTTTTGATTAAGGGTCTTAAGAGCCAAAAATTCAGATTTGCTAATATTGCTCCTCGAAGGTTTAGCTTTCCTAAGAGCCACGACACAATCCTTCCTAATGACATCTTGCAAGCTTTCAGATAAATATTTAACACCATATTCTATACTACAAATAATATCATCACGAGGAATCTTCCTAGGAGCAAGAGAGAAATTAAGACCCTTACCTAATAAAGAAATAATAGAAGAATGAAAGGAGAACCTAGAGAGATTAATAACTCTTTTATTATTATTAATAATACTACTAATGTTATTACTACTAATGATATTACTATTATTATTACTGATGTTATTATTGCTAATGTTAATATTATTGTTATAACTATAATTTTTTTTTTTTTTTTTTTTTTTTCTGAATTGGACTAAATCTATTAATCGAAAATATGATACAAGATGGTGATACAATCAAGAGGGACATAGAGCTGGCAACCGGCAATGATAGGACTATCAACCTCGGTTCCGGAAAAGTGAGGCAAGCAAAGAACAACAACCAAAAACTGGAAAGCTAAAAGACTGATCTCTACCCAGAATGGGTAGAAGTCTCAACACGAAGCTTTTTCCCTTTCCTTTTTGTGACTTTGACCCACCCATCCAGGGGCGAATGAGCAACAACAACTTGAAGACTGGGGTTCTCCGAGGGGTGCCCCTCCTTTTCTGAATCTGAGGAGGAGGTCAAATGTGCACGTTTCTGGGCGAAGGCTAAATCGGAGGGCTGTGCCGGTCCATCGTTGGAAAGAGCCCCAGCTTGAGGGGCCAGATCCAAATCAGCATCGCTGGCTTCATCTTCAGAGCTAGAAGAGTCAGAATCCACGACAGGAGGAGGAGAGCAGGGAGCCCATCGTTTGGATTTGTGCTTGGAGAGGTTATCCTTTTTCTTTTTTTCTGGGAGAGAAGGGCAGGTGGACTGCAGATGCCCTGTTTGGTGGCAATGTCGACATCGGAAGGCAGTGTTTTCGTAATCTAAAGTCTGGGTCCAGACAAAGTCGTTTAACTTGAGAATGATTTGGTCTGGAATCCCCTTACTTAAGTCCAGCTCCACACATATTCTGGCATAAGTGTAGAGACCTATTCTTTCCCTCGTGTAATCCCCCGTAATGAAACTGCCCAAGGTGTTGCCTATAGCTTTGTAGACTACTACAAGCCATAAGTGGACAGGTAGGTTTGGAAGTCTGATCCAAACAGGAGTCCTGGTGATGACTGCGGTTGCCGGATCAAAATCTGGAAACCAAGGAGTTAAGAAGAGTCCAGCAGTTCCCATGAACCAAGGGCCTTCTTCCAACGCTTTTTCATAATGCTTGCTGTCATTAAAAAGCACAATAAAATAATCTTTTGAACAGAAACTGACCTTACAATGACGTGTCCAGTTTGCATGAATCCAGTCATAAAGATCCTGAGATCGTGGCCATAGTCCGTTGAACCTGCAAATGATGGCTCTTTCTGCAAATTCTTGGAGTTGATTTACAGGGTCTGCATGGGTGATATCGACAAAGGGAACTTCCTCTGCCTTGTTAACCAGAAAAGGCTTGGATTTGAGGGGTTCCGAGGGTTTGGAGATCTCGGAATGAACTGCATCTTTGTAAGAGAAGGGAGGAGCGGAAGAAGACTGTCCCACTGCACCCCCTCTCAAACGAAGGGTTAACACCAAGGAGCTTTTCCTGTTAATTCAGTAAGAAGAAATAGGTAAATGGTCTTCAAGTTGTTTACCTTGAAAGAGAAGTCTTTGAGGGCCTGGAGGGATCCCAATCCGCCGCTCTAGATCCAGCTTGAGATCTAGCACCAAATCTGAATAACTGACCCATTGCAGGATGGTATTGCCTCTTGGTTGAGAAATCTGGATCTGAAAGGAGTCAAGGAGGGGCCTGGACACAGTTCCAGGGTCTCGCTTGCTTCCTAGGGCAGATCTGTCATGGCGAAGATAGGGGGGGGGATCTCTTTACCCTGGATGCGTTTGCAGGAAAGTCTGGCAAGATAGAGAAACTGAACCGCTTCGAGCTTGCAGCAGAGGTGAGATCAGAAGGGGTTTCAGAGTCGTTCTTGTTTGCTTCGTGTGCATCCGTGAAGACGGCAGCATAAAAGCCGCCCGTAGCCTTTGCCAGGGATGTGGCCGCCCAGCTGTCGGTATCATCAAAGCCAGAAGAAACCCTGAACAGAGTTTTGCAAACCTGCCAGTTCGAATCAACATCCTGGGCGATGTGAAATGCCAGAGTAGGAACCTCTGCAGGCCGATCTGGCAGATCCGAGAAGCAGATCCGCTGCTGGCCAGCTGCAGGGGAGAAATCCGTGCGATTTTCTGAAAGGAACTTAATGGCGTTGTAAGAAGCTGTGAAAGCTGCAGCTTCCCGGCATTCTGGATCGAGAGCAGAGCTTGCAGCCGCGCAGACGGTTGCAACAGCAACTGCGTGGAAAGCCCTGTGCAGTGGTTGGCAGGCCTGCGGGTTCAAGTCTGTGATCTGGAAAGAGTGCTGGAGGCGGCCATCGCTTGGAGCGGTAGAGCCTGCACGAACCGGGGAAGCCGAGCCATAAACCCTAAAGACTCCAAACGCCATCGCGTCTCTTCAGTCGAGTTTTTATAACTATAATTATTATTACTGATATTATTATTATTATTATAATTATTAAAATCACTAACGCTAATATTAATATTACAAATATTATTATCATTGCTAATATTATTATTAATAATATTATTATCTTTTTTAATATCAATATTAATATTACTAAAATTATTATTGTCACTATCATTGTTATAATTAAAATTAATATTATTATTAGTATAATTACCAATTGTAATACCATTGTCATTAAAATTAATATTATTATTAATATTTTAATTATTAATGTTGTTAATATTATCACAATTGTTAATATTAGAATTAAAACTAATAAACTTATTACATTCACCAACGCTATTCACATTCACACCTGCGTCCATCTAAGAAATCGATGGATTCAATCGAGAAGAGAACGTGCCAACGGAGCCATCACCAACCCACTCAGCTGTGGAGGAAACATAGGTAGAGGGGTTCGAATAACCAACCGTTGACTCTAGGATAGAGGATGAATTACTGAAAACATCCAAACAAACCGATGCTTCCAACTGCACAGGGCTAGCAGCAAGTCTTTCATCCACGGAGGAAACCCAGGTTGAGGGGTTCGACGATCTAGCTGACTGGTTCAGTTCAAGGATTGAGGACTCATTGCTACAACCTATCGCATGGACTAAAGCCTCTAACAGCACTGGGCTATTACTAACCATTGAAAGGTTATCAACACCGTTGAGCGAGGGGGGGGGGTTGAACGATCTCGGAGATCCACAGCATCACTGTTCGACAACTTGAATCCTACATCGCGCCTTCCAAACATTGAACGGGGATGAGAGGCAACGCTTCCATTCTCCAAATTATCATTCAACTTATGGTGGGATCCAATCAAGTCCTTTACAGTAGAGATTTGCTCACGGTTAACCCTGCTCCGAGAACTGAAACAGGATAGGCTTCCAACATCATAGGATCCACATTCCGAAGGGATTGTTCAAACTTCTTTAAATGATTCTTTTTAGTAGCTTCCTCCAGATGTTCCACTTTCAAGGTAGAAACAACATAAATCACCAACCAAAGTGAACCTATCTCATGTAACAATCTCATACAAAGCTTAGCAAATCAAGCTCTCAGTACAATACAATCGTCACACACTATCATGAAGAAATCTGCAAATCCATGCACTAATTTCTTGCCACCTGACAGCATGCCTCCACTGCGCAATCCCTGCTGAAGAAGACCCTTGACTGAATTCGAATTGGCCTTGCCTTGACTGCGCAATCCTCATTGGAAACTCCAATGTGTGTGTGATGCAATCAATGCATCTATAGTCACAACGGATAGCCCACCTCACCCTTTCACCTATCTCTCCACTGGGTCTCCACTAGAACTAGCATGCATTGTAGTTAACTGTTTTATTTGTTCAGTTGATTAGTGAGTTATTATTTTTGAATTAATTAACTAATCAATTCACTCCACTCTCACTAGTGTATCATTCAGTTAGACTAGATACAACTAGCTCAACTGAGTTTAACTCCAATAATTGAGTTAAACTGAATAAAAAATCCATGAACTACTCTTCCAACTTTGTCATAACTTTTCCACTTCAGTTCGAACTGAGTCCTCCATGCATGAACCATCAGTAAACCCTAATAAATGCGTAATTCCTTCAACCCATTGATGTTCCAAATCTATATACTGAAATAAAGTGCTCCAACAGAATAAGTTGATATTTAGAGTCTGATTATTATTAAGGGCTAGTAATAATCAACAAATCTATTTTTAGATCGAAAATCTATAAATAGACTTCACCCAATCTTCTAAAAATAGAATTTCATCTATTTTTCCAACTTGACTAGCCATCCACAAAGAACATCCTGTAACTTCTGAAATATGATCACTATGTCTAAAAATAGACATAGTCTAAAAATAGACTTACACCTAAAAATAGCATGTGGGCCCACTTAGTGA
Organism: Pinus albicaulis; assembly: GCA_034641835.2. NCBI lineage: Eukaryota > Viridiplantae > Streptophyta > Pinopsida > Pinales > Pinaceae > Pinus > Pinus albicaulis. Next base: position 1,333,027,487 of record CM076579.1, read on the forward strand.
AGGTGACTGATTTTCAGCGAGCTTCATCATCTTGTTTAATCTCAACACTCCCTCTCAACAAGATAGGGATTATCCTTCACCCTAATCCTACCTCTATGGTATTCGAATTTTCTCCTCGTTAGCGCCTTCGTCAGAATGTTTGCATCCTAATATTCCGTAGGAATGTACTGAAGGAACATTATCTTTCGCTGCACAAAATATTTGATATGATGATACCAGATATAAATATGTTTAGATATATCATGAAACATAGGATTAATCAAGAGTTTAATGCAACTCTGATGATCACAATGTATCACTGTAAGATCTAAATGTGAACCGAACAAACTGACTAGGATCTTCCTCATCTAGATAGCCTCACATGCAGCTTGACTTGCTGCCATGTATTCCACTTCCACTGAACTGAGTGCCACAGATATTTGTTTCCTGTTGTACCAAGAAATTGTTGTAGATTCGATATTGAAAATCACTCTATATGTGCTCTTTCTATCTGCTGGGTTGCCTGCCCAATCTGCATCAGTGAAGCCATGCAACTTCACCTCATCCATCTATCTATACCATAAGCCATACTCAGATGTTCCCCTGAGATACCTCAGGACATGCTTTACTTCCTTCCAAAAGAGCTTGGTAGGCTTAACCATTGCTTGTGAAAGTTGGTTCACTGCATAACATATGTCCAGTCTTGTATTAACTAAATACATGAGTGAACCCACCAAATATCGGTAAACAGTGGCATCTACTACCTCTGTTGTTGTAGCACCCTCTTTCCTCCAATTTCCTGAAAGAGGACTATCGATATGCTTGTAGCCTTGCATGTGAAACTTCTCCAGTATCTCCCAAGCATACTTGCCTTGAGACACAAACAGTTCACCTTCCCGCTGCCATATTTCCAATCCAAGGAAATAATGAAAGAGGCCCAAATCCTTGATCTTCAACTCCTTTGCAAGATCTATCTTGCATGAGTACATCAACTGCTCATCACCCGTTAATATTAAATCGTCAACATAAAGAACAATGATTAAAATACTACCCTCCACCACAATTTGTTATAGGTTTGCATCTGCCTCACTCTTGGTGAAGCCAAGTCCAGTAACATATTTTTTGATCTGTGTGTACCAAGCACGAAGTGCTTCTTTCAACCCATACAATGCTCTTTTGAGCCTGCACACATGCAAATCGCTACTGAAGATTTCAAATCCTTCAGGCTACTCAATGTACACCTCTTCCTCAATGATTCCATTACGGAACACAGTCTTCACTTCCATCTGATGAATGTCCCAACACATCTGTGCTGAGAGAGCAATGATGGTCCTTATGGAATAATACTGTGCAACAGGTGCAAAGGTTTCTTCATAATAAATCCCCTCGATCTGTGAGAAGCTCTGGGCAAGAAATATTTCCTTATACTTCTTGACGCTCCCATCAACAACTTTCTTTACCTTGCAGATCCATTTCGAATCTACCACTAATTTTCCCATCGGCCTTGGAACAATCTCCCAAGCACTGTTTCTGACAATGGAGTCATACTCCTCCACCATGGCATCTACCCATGTGGGCTCTTGCACTGCTTCTTCAAAAGAAGATGGCTCTATCATGATACACTTGCTCATAAGAGCCATGTATCCAGTAAATTGGTAAGGTGACTGTCTTTGTCTATGTTGTGATGTAGGGACTCCTACATTCTATGCCGCATAAAGCTTCAGCCTCTCAGCTTCTATGGTATGCTTCTTGCTAGTTATGATGTTTGGCTCTGCGTGAGTGGACTCTTCCACTCCATGATCCTCCTCCTATGGCTGATCCACATCTGGAGGCTCATCTTTCAGAACTGGTAGTTCCTCCACTGCATGCAAGTCTAGCTCCCTCTCAAACATAGCTTATGCAGCACCCACAATCATTCTGTTCTTCCTCTCCACGACCCCATTCTGCTATGGGTTATGAGGCGCTATTATTTCTCTTCGAATTCCTTCTTTGCTACAAAAATCTTTGAATTTTCCCGAGATATATTCACCACCATTATCGCTCTGCAGTGCCTTCACTTGCTTCCCCGACTCCTTCTCCACCAATTATTTAAACTCACAGAAATTTGAGAATGTTTCGCTCTTCTTCTAGATGAAGAAGATTCAGCATCTACGAGAATAGTCATAAAAAAAAATAACATAATACCTATGTTTTGATTTTGAAGCAACCAAGAAAGGTCCACACACATCTGTGTGAATTCTCTCAAGGATCACTGAAGCACGATTCTCCTTCTCATGAAAGGTGGTCTTCACAAACTTACCCATAGTACATCCCTTGCACTGATCTGACTATGCAAGAGTACCCTTGGGAAGTACAGTAGAAATATGCTGCAAAATCTTCAAAACGCCATGGTGAAGATGGCCCAATCTCCTGTGCCATAATTTGCCCTCATCCCGGCTCACCACTTCTTCTGCTTTGCCCATCATTGCAGTGCAGCCATATACCTCTAGCTTGTAGAGATTCTTAACTCAAATCCATATCCTCTTGGTTTGACCCATTGTTTTATGTCACAGGAAAGATTTTCCATCGCTGAAAACAACGTCATAACCTCTGTATTCCAACATCGCAACTGAGACCAAGTTCTTCTTCAGACATGGAACATGCATAACATCTTTCAATAGAAATGGATTACCTGACTCCCTCTCAAAGGTAATGGTCCCAATGCCGGTTGCACTGTATTGACCATCGTCACCCATCTTTATATGCATTTGGAGGTCCTTCGCCTCTAAGTCACTAAACAACTCCTTGTCTCCCATAATATGGAAAGATGCACCCCTATCAAGATACCACACCGATCCCATTGAGCTTGAAACCAAGCATGTGATCAAAGATAAATCAAGTTCAAATTGCGAGGCTAAGGCCTCAACTGCTTTAGCTTCGACACCCTTCTTGTTCTTCTTCTTTTGTGGGAAGTTAGTAGCGAAATTCCCATGTTCGTGACAATGAAAAAACTTCACCTTGGACAAATCCCGCTTCTTGCCTTAGCCTCAGATTTTGGATGGGATTTCTTCCCCTTTCCTTTCCTTTCTTTGGCAACCAAAGTGAAATTATCTTCATCTTCATTCTTTTATGAAGAGCCATCCCTGGTATTTCGCCTTATCTCCTCCTGCACAAGATTGGACCAAATTTGCTCCCAACCTGGCAATTTCTCCCATCCATTAACAGAGTCTTCGTAGCTATGCCAACTCTTCGGAAGCCCAAGGAGATCCAAGCTCACCAATTCATGATCATCAACATTAATCCCCACACTTCTCAGTTCATCTCTACAGTGGACAAACTTCATGAGATATTTTGGAATAATGTTTCCCTTCTCCATTTTTATTTTTCTGAGCTTATCTTTCAGCGCCAACTTCCTCTGGTCGTTACTGCTTTGGAAAAAATCTGTCAAAGCCTTCCACATTGCAAATGGAGTGGCTTTCCCCTGAAGTCTTGACACAATATGGTCCTTCACACCTTCCAACAAAATTCTTCTTGTCTTTGCTACCTTCTTTTGCCATGCGTCAAGTAATGCAACATCACTAGAACTAGGCTTAGGAACATTTCTATCGATGAACTCCTTCAGTCCATTATCTTCCAGCACCGCCTGCATCCTATCCATCCAAGATATGTAATTCGAGCTTCCCTCAAGGGCATACTCCAATCGCAACCCATTGAAATACATTTCAATGTATACTCAACTGTCACACTAGGAAATTTCTGCAGCAAATTCGAATTTTCCACCAGCACAAACTCAAAAATTCTTCACAATTTCAATCTTCAAGAATTAACGCTGCTCCGATACCATGTATGTTAGTATGAATCTTGATTCAAGGTGTATGAAAAAAGACCACTTTAGTTGCACATAACAAACAACCCTAACAACAGAAATGACTACTAATATCTTCAGATCTGTAGTTAGATGATCAAGAAAAATGCTGCAAAAATCTAGATCTATGCATTAGAAGACATTAAATAGTAGAAAAATAAGATTTACTCCATAGATCCAATAGACAAGACAAGAATATATCCAATGAAATTTTTATTAATGGCACCTGGGAGGAAAACACAAGAGGGTGTTCCTTGTTCTCCTCAATGGGATGGGTTCTTGTAAGTCCTTAGCACTTCAGATTTAGAATTCCTCTCTCTTGATGGTGTAGAAAACCCAGAAAAAAAATGGAAAAATATGGCTATGATAGTGGATCAATAGCCAGACCAAGAGTTGAGATCCAGAGTGATCTTTAGGCAACAAAAGGTGACAAATGAATGGGAAAACCCTTCTATTTATAACAAAATATCGAGTTAGTCTAGATATTGGTGCATAATTAAAATATTATTAACCAAATCAAGATCCAACTTTTATGGAATATTTTATTATATTTGTTGGAGGGAAAAGGAATTTGACTTGATTCAAATCCCCTTATTTGTAAATAATAAATAAATAAATGATTTATTTATCATTTTAAGGATATGGTTGAGTAATAATCAAATAAATAATGATTTATTTAATTATTTAAGGGAGATTTAGTCATATTTAACAAAGAATATTATTTAAGTAATGTTTAAATAATTATTCTTTAGAAAATAATAAGATCAATAATGATTTATCTAATTAATTTCCTTGTTTTGGGTTAAATATAACTAGGAATATTAATTAAATTGTTGTTTAACTAATTATTCCTTGAGGAAAATCAAACAAATATGGATTTATTTAATGTTTCCCCATGGGGTTTCCTGTTTAGACCATAAAAAACTTAATAAAGGTGGTTTAATAAGTTATTTTTCATAGTGAATGCGATTTTACTTGGGGTAAAATTGGTCTTACATGGTGTAATTGGGTCCATCTAATAACAATGGATTAGATGACCAAAAAATGGTGTAACAAATTGCCCCACAATGTGTGAGCGTTAGGAGCTAATCGTATGATAGAAGTACGTTGTAAGAACTCAATCACTAGAGAACAATGGGGAATTCAAAGCGAGAGGATTGTAAGGTAGACCAAAGTGCTGAAAGAACTAGACCCTGAGGAGGTGACTTGCAGGTGTGATAAGTATTTTTGATAAGTGAGTACCTGCTATAGGCAGCGGGGGAGGCATACCTATGCCCGCTGAGGCAATAGTACAAATAATAAAGTGTCTAGAAAACCACGAGACGACATAATGCTGACATAAACATGAACCAGATAAATAACACTATAATGAATCCCACATACATATTGTGTCGGCACTACTACATTTGGCGGAAATTCCGACACTTGGTTCCGACGCTTTTGACCAAATGTCAGAAATTTCCCCAAATTTTTTCCATCCAGCCCGAACCCGTCGCTATACCGACGTTTATAGAAAAGTGTCGCAATACCGACATTTAGAAAAGTGTCACAATTGCGACGTTTGGAGGAAGATGTCGCAATTACGACACTATGGCCCAAAGCGTCGCTATTGAGACGACTCCAGTCGTCGCAAGTGTGACACAATGTCTAGGTGTCGCCATTGCAACGTTTAGGTACCCGTCGGAATAGCGACGCTTTTTCCGCCGTCGGTATAACGACACTTATATGCGTGCCACATAAAAATACGAAACTTATATACGCGCTACATAAAAATTCGAAACTTATATGCGCGATACATAAAAATGATTTTGTTGTTTCGTATGCGTCGCAATAGCTACATTAACGTCTGATATGACGCGCGCATTCGCCCTCCACTCTTGCAGAATAGCATTCGCCCTCAGCTCTTGCAAAACAGCATTTGCCCTCAGCATTCACGCTCAGCTCTTGCAGAATAGAATTTTCCCTCAGCATTCACCCTCAGCGTTCGCCCTCAGCTCTTGCAGAACAGCATTCGCCCTCAGCTCTTGCAAAATGGTAAGTTCTTACTGCAGGCCCTTCCTCCTATAATAGGGTTGACTCTATTTGGGTTTTTTTGGTCAATTCCATTGGATTGTGTTAGGCTGTAGGGTTCTCTCTAGATGTCAAGAATCAAGATTCAATACCCTCTATTATCTTCATCACCCAATACAATATTTAAAATTTTCCCAAAGAAACGCTTATTAATTTGGCAGCCATTATTTCTCCCTGCTTTAAAAACCCTACATTTAAATGAAAACAAGCATTGCATTTCAACTACAAAAATCTATTAGTGTTCAAATGTACATGTGTGCTACATTAACATTTGATATCACGCACGCATTCGCCCTCCGCTCTTGCAGAACAACATTCACCCTCAGCATTCGCCCTCAGCTCTTGCAGAACAGCATTCACCCTCAGCATTAGCCCTGAGCTCTTACAGAACAACATTCACCCTCAGCATTCGCCCTGAGCTCTTGCAGAATAGCATTCGCCCTAGATTCGCCCTCAGCTCTTTCAGAATAGAATTCGCCCTAAGCTCTTGCAGAACAGCATTTGCCCTCAGCATTCACCCTCAGCGTTCACCCTCAGCTCTTGCAGAACAACATTCACCCTCAGCTCTTGCAAAAATGGTAAGTTCTTACTGCAAGCCCTTCCTCCTATAGTAGGGTTGACTCTATTTGGGTTTTTTTGGTCAATTCCGTCGGATTGTGTTAGGTTGTATGGTTCTCTCTAGATGTCAAGAATAAAGATTCAATACCCACTATTATCTTCATCACCCAATACAAGATTTAAAATTTTCCTAAAGAAACACTTATTAATTTGGCAGCCATTATTTCTCCCTGCTTTAAAAACCCTACATTTAAATGAAAACAAGCATTGCATTTCAACTACAAAAATCTATTAGTGTTCAAATGTACATGTGCGCATCACTTGTGTAGGGTATTCCTTTTCCACTTTCACATTATCCAAGAATGTGTGCAGTATAGTTCATATTTTTTGTGATTTAGATTGTCTTGAAAAAGGAAAGGTAAATTATTTCCCATGGAAAAAGAAGGTTTCCCCTTTTTATAGGTTGTTTGGACTTACGTGGAAAAATTTATGGTATGCCTTTCATATTATGTAGTTTAAATTTGAATTAACAGATTATTCTACATGAAAATATAATTACCTATGTGATGTCCTTCATCACTAATTAAAATTATAGGGTTTCAATTTCCCAGACTCTAACTCATCTGATGCTAAATTCTAGGTTCTCATTGGTGGATCACTCTTCCATTGATTTCCTTTCCCTCTGGATCTTGTCATACTTTAAAAGTCATCAATGATACATATATTATTTCAGGTATCCCAAAAGGCTTTATAGTAGAACATATTATGAAGTTTTTTTGACATTTGAGGATTCTTTTTAGAACTGCAACGCGGTCTATGCTATCGAGTTATATATCAAGCAACTTGTCCTTAATAACCACACTATGAGGTAGGTTCAACCAGTTTGAACTTGTTGGGACATACAATATGAAGTTGTGTGATGAGTCCATATCATAGGTCTATTATGGTGACAAAAGTGAATACACGTAATGATAGTTATTATGTTAACATTACTAGAAACATTTTTGAAATTATCCATGCTATCAAGATGTCAAAATTCCAGGCATTAGGTGTCAATACTCGTAGCTAATAGATAATAATAATAATATAAAAAAATCACAACTTTATTGAAATATGATTGTTACACATTGGTAACCTAGTTCATGAGTTACTATCACCCAAAGATTGCAAAACAAACTTAAAATATAAATTAAACCAACATGAGAATCCAACTAAGGGTTTCTCAACAAAATCATGCCATAACCTGGCATTTTGAAACCCAAATTTGAATCCATCATAATTAATACAATGCAAACTCAGATGGATTTTCAATGCATGTTTTCATGCTACACTTATTCTCTGTCTAGATATCATTTTTTAAATGGAACCATTAGTCAAGCCCACAGTCCTTTTTATGTGAAAATTTTCAGCTATATTTGAGCTCTTTTTTTCTCCACCACCTCCATAAACCAGTGTTACACGGGGTCTCACCCCCCCACCTAGGGGTCTAGATTCCTCGCCCCCTCGCGCTCCGGGGTCTTGGGGACTTCTAGGGGATGTTTCCCTCACGCCCCCTCACGCCCCCGCACACCCCCTTTCACGCCCCCTCACACCCCCCTTCACGCCCCCTCACGTCCCCTCACCGGCCCTTTTAGTTTATGGTTTTGTGTTAAAATTTGATGTGCCACTTAGCATATTTGAGAATCCAAGTGATTCTGATTCAGATGGTGACATGGTTGATCTTGATATATTCGTGTAGAAGTTGGATGCAGAGACTAGTGGGGCATTAACTTGAGCATTTATGCTCATTTATCATTATGATGATATCATTTGATATTCATATGTTATGTTTTATGTTTTATGTTTCAGACATAACTTATTTGCGTTTAAGTTTTATGTTTCAGACTTGAATTGTAAACTTCAGTTTAAACTCTATTTTGAATCTTGATATAATATGTCATATGATATCTTAAACTTTATTTTCATTATACATTGTTAGTATTTACATTAATGATTATATAGTTACAAACTTACAAACTTACATGCATGATTGTATGATGTATGTTTTAACTTTTAACTTTTAAATTTGTTTCAATTATATGATTCATCATTCATCGATTTGTAATTTTATCATTTATGATTTATCTTTCATGAAGCAAGTGTATGATGAATGTATATACATTCCTTGCAGAAATATAGTTACATTTTAAATATTAAATTTTATAATTTTTATGACCCCGACGTCCCCCCACGTTTCCTGAAAATTGGTAGGGAACTTTTGCATAGGCCGCTCCCGCGCTCCCTTGCCCCCTCGCTCCCACCTCCAGGGGACTTGGTGGAACATTGCCATAAACATATGCAAAAATATATCATGATCTTGGAATTCCATTACATATGTATGTGCCAATGTTCCATAATCATGCCCCATCATCAATTTAAGAAATTTCCATTGAATATCAAATTATGGAGGGGGGGGACTTTTTGCTACAACATTTGGCTCAAAATCAGGGACCATCTCCGTATGAGGTGAATGAGAACTATAGATATTTGAAGAAGTAGATTAGTGCCTTTTCCTCTGGCCATGGAGTTTTCCCAGAATAGGAGAAGCCTACTTAAATATATCATTCATGGATTGAATGTTTGGGTGCCTTAATGTGCAATGACATGTTTCCAGGACTGAATTCAATGCAAGGCATATTTGAAACTCTAACTCTGTCTTCCGGTGTCTTATTAGAAATTATTTTAGTTTTCATTTTGTGTTTTCAAGTTAGATATTATTTTCAAGTTTTTACATTTATAATTTTATTGCAATGTGGCAGACTGATCAGAGCAGTGCAGGAACAACCCCGAGACGGGATGATCGCGGAAAGAGGCCAGTGGAAGAACATGTAAAGTGCCAGCATTGCTCTATCTTTAGGTATTTTAGTTATTTACATAATTGAAATAATATTAATTTTGTTCAAATATGCAGACACCTAGCCATGGTGCGCCTGATGATTCCCTCTTTGAGGAAGAGCTTTCTTCATCCCTATCTCCAGTGTTCTTGTTGCAAAAAAAGGCACGAGATGCAAGGTTGAAATTTAATACTTTGATAGACACGCCTCAAACACCTGAAACAGAAGAGAGGATACAACATCTTATGAGGCAGCTAGAAAGATATCAGGTAATAATAAAAAGTCAAAAGGATATTTTTTTTGTTCTACATGAGATGAATTGTGATAGTTTGATTTTTAATTTTTACATTGACTAAACTAACAAAAAGTTCTTTTGTATGTAGCGTTTTTTGGCATTTGCTGAACCCGGTGTTGGTGGTAGTGGGACACAAGGGCAAGAGATTGCCCAAAAACCCTCTCGTACACCTTCTACTCCTTTAGGTGCCAGCCAAGAAACACACCCTGCCCAAGCAGACACCCAACCAACCGCTGAATGTGTTGGCAATGATGAGGTTGATATGGCCAACTACATTATTGCGTTTCCTGGAGCTACACGTGTCAGCTCCACAGGGACCATTAATGGCACGTTGTTGGTGAACGATGAGGGTGTCCCCATAAAGCATGTACAACTCCCAGGTAAATTTTAATATTTTAACTATTTCATGTACTTTATCTAAAACATATTTATCATGATTTTTATTTTTAAATTAATGATAATATCTTCTTCTTTTTTTGGTTTTATTCTATGTAGGAAACAATGAGTTCTACAGGATTATGGAGAGCCATGCGTTGGTAATTTTTGGCCCAACCATACGTACAGGGTGGAATTCCCAGAATTCCAACCTGAAAAAAGAACTTCTAGATTATCTAGAAGCCCTTTTTGGGGTCGACACATTTGACAGAACAGCGGTGGCTCGGGTAGCCGGCAAATATTTGAAATATACTAGGGACACCTATAGGACGCAATTGCAATTTAACCCTAGATATGAGCGTCCTCTCACAGTTCCAGAGAGTGAGTGGAGAGCACTCATCCATGACGGAAAAGAGAAAAAGGCAAAGAAAGAAGGAAAAATGCCAACTGGACCCGCAAGGTAAATTACAACTTTAATTCAATAGCTTTAATTTTCTTTATGTCTAAAATAAAAGTGTGCTACGTCATATCTGACTTCAATATTTTGATGCTAGGTTGCCTGACACCTCAAAGGAAACCAAAGATAGGATTGAGAAAGAGGGCCATCACAAGCTCGGCCAGGGTGGCTACTTGAAATTAGCTGCAAGAATTGTAATTAAGTAGCTAAACATCTTATAATTAATTGTATCGCCTTCCAACGTTTTTGTAATCCTATTAGATATGATTAAAAATACACAATCATATGTAATGTAGGGTGATGACTTCGGAACAGAAACTACAGAGGAAGATAAAAATATCGCTTTCCGTTTTGGCTATCAAGCTATAGTTGAACGTCGCAGAAGCTTGGGGCAGGTCCCAAGATCTAGAATGCCTGATAAGGTAAAACATTAACCTTTCAATATTTTTGTTTTCGTCCATAAATTTAATGTCTAACAACTTTGTTTAAATCAGGGGAGCAACACTACTGATGAGGCAAATAACCCAGTTTTAGAGCCAGATGTAGATGGCTACTTGAAATTAGTTGCAAGAATTGTAATTAAGTAGCTAAACATCTTATAATTAATTGTATCTCCTTCCAACGTTTTTGTAATCCTATCAGATATGATTAAAAATACACAATCATATATAATGTAGGGTGATGACTTTGGAACAATAACTACAGAGGAAGACAAAAATATTGCTTTCCGTTTTGGCTATCAAGCTGTAGTTGAACGTCGCAGAAGCTTGGGGCAGGTCCCAAGATCTACAATGCCTGATAAGGTAAAACATTAACCTTTCAATATTTTTGTTTTCGTCCATAAATTTAATGTCTAACAACTTTGTTTAAATCGGGGGAGCAACACTACCGACGAGGTAAATAACCCAGTTTTAGAGCCAGATGTAGATGATCCTCTCGTGCAACCTGATCATTGTAGTGGGGACCAGGCCGACAATGCTGCTATCAGTGAGGGCCGTGACGGTAATTAATTTCCACTTATAATTTTTTCTAATTATACATTGATGGTTGTCCTTATAACGTTTTTTGTTTAAATGACATAGAATGTTTCCCTTGAGGATCTTACCACCAGAGAGGAAGACAGGGCAACAGTCCCAACGACGACAACTGGTGCACCAGGTAAATAATCTCATTGCAATTTTTTTTATTAATATTACAGAACTAGTTCAATGATATTTAAAAACTGAAAATTAAAATTGTATTATGTTTGTTTTGTAGGCAATGCCTGATCATTGGATGAGACCCGGTTATCATTGACTATGTCTCGACTAGTCAGTCTCAGGCAAAAGCTGGTACGCAGGTAAATAATCTCATTGCAATTTTTTTTATTAATAATGCAAGACTAGTTCAATGATATTTAAAAACTAACAATTAAAATTTAATATACATTTTTGTAGCGATGTCGGGTCTGCATCCTTTGGATGAGACCGAGACATCGTGACTTCACCCAACTAGTGCTGTGGCGACAAGTTGGTGCACCCGGGTAAACTAATCTCATTGCAATTTTTTTATTAATATTAGAACTAGTTGATGATATTTAAAAATGACAATTAAAATTATCTTACTCTGTTTTTTATGGGAGTGATGCCAAAATCTTCAGTTGAACAGTTCATGTGACTACGCAACTAGGTTAGCAGTGCGGGTCGAAAGGCACGAAACAGGAGCAGAGCATGATGATATTGATGATGTAATTAGGATCTTTAAAAATAGGAAGAAGAAAAAGAAAATTCGATAATGTAAAATATTGTATTATTATAAGACAAACGTTACCAATGACCATACTTGGAACGTTTTTTGCGTTATATAAAAAACTCATTTATCATATTATTTTTATGTCAAGCATTAATTGCAATGTTTCCTTGCGTACTTTTTGTTGAATTGTTTTTTATTAGTTATTGAATATTTTTTTTTATGCTCATGAAAGTAAAAAATGAAATATAGATTGGGTATTGAGGAATTGAGAGTGATGTGAGGGGGGGGGGGAGGGGCCATAAGAGCTTCCACCTTCACGTGGTTGGCCTTGTTTAGTAGAGAATAATTTATTGGAGCGATTTAATCTTGGAGCAAACCTCCCTCGATCCAGTGTAGCAACAAAAAAGTCACTATTGACTTAGTTGCTACTCTTTCAGATCGTGGGAGGCTTGTTCCAGGTTCATGCAACTCCAATAAATTGTTCTTGAAACGAAGAGGAGCTTATTCAGGTATGTTTTGACATTTTCAACATATGTTCTAACATTATCATAAGAATGCATCTTAGAGTAAAAAATATTACATCAATTACTTGTATTTATTGTATAGATAATGATGGATTTTGATTGACTTGGTAGTGCAGGTACAAATCCTCTTGCATCATGAGCAATACAACTTGTCAACCAGGGTCATGTCCAGGATATTTTTGCTTGTGTGCTTGACCAGGTTCGTAATGTCACATTTTTTAAGTTCCTTTACAATTCATAATTCAATATTAAGCTTGTTCATGATTATTATCTAGGTTTTTTGTATGTGTTTTTTCATCTATTTGATTGTAAGCAACTACGCATGTTTCCTGTTGTTCACTATGATTTCTCCCATTACCACTCCCAGGATGAATCCGACTTTATTGTTACATAGGTTAATTTATTGTTACTATGATTTCTCCATTTACGATTTCATAGGTTACATCATGTAAAGTTGTCAATCTCAGGTTGGTGATGAGCTTTAGTTCTCTAGATTTGGGGCTTTTCTGATATTTTCTCCCTCATGTCATTCCTGCATCACCTCGTTGTTTAAGCATGCCAATTGTCTACCACTTGTACCAATTGGCACATGTCAATCTCTGAGTGGTGCCACATTTCACCTATTTTCAGTGAGAGTTTAGGGTTTCTCTAACATGGCTTCAGAAATCCGATTCAGTGCCTGCTTGAATATCGTCACATAATACTCATGGTTTGGATTGATGAGCATGTTCTGAATGGTTGGTTGATTCATAAGAACCAACCATATAGTCATCTTGAGATATTTCAGAAGTTTTCTCGGGTTTCCTTTTTCACCGTTTCTAGTGGGTGGGATGGTGTGGGGTGATCCATCAATACTGGTGCTCTTGTAGTAGGGAATTTGTTTTTGGGGATATAAGGAGCATTTGATGTAGATATCCCATTGGATGCATTCATAGATGGGCATGAGAGGTCAAGAATTTAAATTAAAAATATGCAACCTCTAGCATGGCAACTTGAAGGCCGCGAGAGACACTGGTTAAAGATTGTTTTGTGCTGGCCTTAATATAGTCGTGATTTCTTTCTATTATCTTAATGCAAATATATAGTCCGGTCTCATTAAAATGAGGATTGTGGTTATATTTCTCTTTGGTTGTTTCTCTCTTAATGCTCCAGAAGTTGCCAAAAGTTGCGATAGTTGTTTAGTTTGCCTGTTACAACTTAAAAGTAGTTTTTAGCAATGGGAGTCATGTTTTTTAAGGTTCATACTAATATGAAGATCTTGTAATTCTATATTCAACATAAGAGAAGATGGCCTCTGCTTTGGGCAGTATGACAACAATTGCCACATCTACCTCATTGGGTAACAATGGAAAGGGGAAGAAGTTGGGTGCGATGTTTGATAATTATGGCAGACAATTGTCTTCTCTTTCAGTTTTTTCACCCATTTCCTTTAATCGCTCAAGCAGAAGAGGGACTCTGAGATTACGCGACAGAGAGAAGGTAGTTAATACGAGAGCTATGGAAAAGGAGTTGTACTTCAACAAGGATGGCTCAGTGACAAAAAAATTGCAGGTCAGAGAAAAAATTATGTTTAAAGGAAGGTCACCTGCACGTGAAACTTCACTGCGGTGGATCTTTCCTTGTCCACTTATATTTGATTTTAATGTGTTATTTTAATTTTTCATGGAGGGTTTTTTTGGCATATGGTCTGGCATTCAATTGCACACTTACCGAAAGCATTGTCAATTTGTCTTGCAGGCGGTGTGAACAAACTTGTTGATCTTGTTGGAGTCACCCTTGGGGTGAAAGGAAAAATGTTGTCTTGGAGAGCAAGCATGGTTCTCCGAAAATAGTTAATGATGGTGTGACAGTAGCTAAGGAGGTAATTTGTAGATGTGTGCTTTGGTTTTCTTTTTAACGTTGTATTAGTTCCCCCTCTTAAATGTCTTAGATTTAGTAGGCATAATTTGAAAACTAAAAGGTGAAAGGAAACATATTTGTTACCCAGTGGTCTACTTGGCCTATGGACTAGCCACATTAGAGTAATGCATAAAGCTTTTCACAACAATAAAAGGAAAGGGTTATGGGTGAGTCAAATTTTATTGTTATTGACAGTGTAATGAAATGTATCTCAATGCTATGGTTTTGGCCTTTTTATTGGTTGAATTAGAGGACCCAGTTGAAAATATTGGGGCCAAGTAGGCTGGTTTTCCTTTTTGCTGATGGTTTGGTGTATCTAATTGAATTAGTTGCCTAAGGTATTTTGGTTGCAAAATCCTTTTCATTTTTCATACAGTATTGGCCTTGTGGAATACATTTGATTGTGTGGTCTTGTTAGATCTACAACATTTGTAGTTGTTTAGTCTTATGGACGAGGTGCACTTTTATTATGGAAATAGTTGATGCAATATTGTCATTTAATCCTTACTGCAGGGTAGCATTTTGAGAAGTTTCTTGTGAAACATTTGGTATTCAAAATGACACTTGATCCTATACAGCATCATGCACTTGACTTCAAAATTCATATTCAAAGTGTGCTAGAAAATTCTTGCAAAATTTCAAATATTTATGTTGTTTTAAACCATTATATTTTTCATGTATTGGATGCTGAAAATGAGAAAAAGACTTTGGTATGAAACCAACTGGTGAATAATTTCTAGCAAAACAACCACTTCCAAGACATGATTTAGAAGTAGAACATATGTACTTATGAAGCATAGAAAGATATCCTTGATGCATTGTCAATATTTGGCTAGGGTTATTTTTGGAGAAAATAACTCCTTATTCCTAGAATAGTGATCTTCAATACAAGTAAATGCCAGAGAAGAGAGATCATCGTGTGACGCAACAAAATTGAAATTGGACCCCTAAGGAGAGCTGGTGTGTCTACAATCGCTCTGTCAGCATTTTCCCCTGGTTTACCCCGTTCTTTTCCTCCAGCCTGGGTCTTCATTGACTTCTTCTTTCTTCGGGTTTCTTTATCAAATTCGTAGAATTTGATAAATAAATACCATCCACAATGGTTGGACTTTAATTTATATTCCCGACTTTATATTATCTCCAAGCCTTATAACCAATGTTTAACTTTTAACACTTTGTATTTATACTCCACGTTTCTTTTTAAATAAATAACTTGTAATGAAATTTCGGCTCTATATTTCACCACCCAGCCTTACAACAATCACGCTCCAGACTTATGCTAATTATCCGCCAATCGTTTAATTAAACAATTTCATTATACTCCAGCCCCACCTATATATATCAATAACCAATCAAACACTCGTATCGTACCTGGCTATCCTTCGCACACCTTAGTTAACCTCCGGGCAAGTTCAACGTGCGACCACCGTCCGATGGCCCTTCTCCAAATCAACGACTCTTGGCAATTTCGCTCGGCTTCCAACGTCGGGCTTTAACATGCGATGGCGTGGGTTAAACGGTTGTTTTCCGGGGTCACTTTGCCACGTGTCGCATTCCCTATGGAATCGCTCGCGAATAGGAAATACCGCCTACTCCGCAAAAGCGGTGCGATATGGGCAACCCACTTTTGTGATTTCGCTCGTGGTTTTGGTACAGGGCTTGACCACGGGTGCAAGTCTGGTTCCGCTATCCTTTTGTTTGTTAACTCATGTCCAATCCTCGGGTCAGGTTTCGAAATCACAACAATCTTGTCTCTTTATTAAGCGGGATTTTTATATTTGAACAGTGTTCATGACCCCGGTTCTCTACACAGACCTCACCTTCGAGTGGGGTGAGTTCACAGGGTTATCCAACAATTTACGGGAATTCAAAGACAAAAGAATGGAATTATTAGTACCCAATCGCCCCACAGTTAAACAATTCTTCACAATTAGCAGTTCGAGATAATTCAATGGAAACTATGCTTGGAAATCATTTAACTAGAAACAATTGTTCACACACAGAGGTTTATTGCAGAAATCCCCTCTCTACTCTCCTCTTCCCTCTCTACTTTTATTCATTCGAGGAATTAAAATTTATATACATAACATATGGCTCTTCGGTTCCTCTGAGAGGACCGTTCTAGAAATCAAAAGGTCTAATTATAATAATTCAACTAACTGAAACTGTTCGACTCCTACAACTCTAACTAGTCTAAGTAATACAATCAGCTGAGGTATTGACACT
Organism: Pinus albicaulis; assembly: GCA_034641835.2. Classification (NCBI taxonomy): domain Eukaryota; kingdom Viridiplantae; phylum Streptophyta; class Pinopsida; order Pinales; family Pinaceae; genus Pinus; species Pinus albicaulis. The sequence continues at coordinate 1,333,044,318 of CM076579.1, forward strand.
TAGCTATTACAACTCAAATGTTTTCGAACCCTCCTAGCCACAACATGTGGAAAAAACCTCCTACATTGTTGGCTAGTGCCTAATGCCCCTACATCATTGTGTGACATAAACCTATTAACAAAAGTGAACAGGGAATGATTATTAATTATGGCATACTAAGTTGTCAGTGATTTTGACTATTTGTCTTTAACATGTAAAAATGTTAAATTCCAAACTTACATCATCATGGTATTTTAGTAGATGTGTGATAGGTAGTATGATAGTATCATATTACCATTCTTCCTTGAGGAACCCACTTCATCCATTAAGATTTATTTTCTAAAGAGTAACATTGTAGATAACCTTAAAAACATTTGTTAACTATTTTGTTTGACCATTTGATTGTGTTTGATATGTAGAACTCATGGCAGCTAGTGTTTCTCCACTCATATTAAATAATTATTTCCAAAAGTTTCTTGTTACTATTACTTTAGGAAAACCATGAAGACTATGAATTTCTTTCACGGACACTTCTGCCACTTGGCTTGTTGTTTATGTGCTTTGAGCTCTACAAAAAAAATCTACAAAATTTGTCTATATAAATGACCACAAAAATGTAATACTTACCTTTATATTTCAGTAACCCTGTAATAAAGTATATTGATATATCTTCTAGTATTTGAATATGTATGTGGAATGGTTGAAGTAACCCTAGAGATTTTACTATCTCTCTTTTATTTATTATGCAAACCTGACCTTCTCTTACAAAATTTTGAATATCTTTCTTCATTCCTTCCAAAAATATGTTTTTTGATCCTTTGAGATGTTTTAAGGAACCCTGCGTCCTACCATCAGAGAGACATGGGACTCCCTTAATATTTTTTTATTCAAATATGCTTGCGTGCATAAAAATATTCTACATTTTCACCAAAGTATATCTCTTTCACTCCCAATGCTCCATAGAGTTCATCCCATCCTTTATAAATTTTAGTTTTTGTTTAGTACTATTGTCATTTTTCCATTATGACAAGCTTCTTCTAGCCACCTAGGAATAGAAAATGTAATTGGATATAAATTTGAGGCCTCTTCTATTTTAGAAAGAGCATCATGTACTAAAATTTCCTTACCCTTTTTGCAGATTATCTCAAAATTAAAACTTTGCATTTTTTCTCCTCATTTTTGTTAATCTTCCAATGAAATCCATAGCTTCAAAAAATACTTTATGCTACCATGGTATATCTTGACTTTAAAGTACCTCCCAATGATATGCTATCCCCATTTTTTATTGCATGTAATATTGCTTCCATTTATTTTTCATACATAGATTTCACCAAATATTTTCTTTGAATTCCTTGCTTTTAAAAGCCAATGATATCCCTTATTGTGTTAATGTTATGTAAATTCCTTGTCCTAGTGCCTCACACTCTACTATGAATGTTTTACCAAAAGTAGGTGCAACCGATGTTGGTGTAGAAGACATGGCATCCATTAAAACAGAGAATGCCAAAGTAGCCTCATCATTCCATATAAATGATATTTTCTTCAAGAGATATGTGAGTGGACTTGAAATGCATGCATAATTCTTAAAAAATGATCAATAATATCATGTAAGTCTAAAACATCTTCTAAGAGCCTTGATTTTCTTAGGAATAGGTCATTTTGTAATAGCTTGCATCTTTTGAGGCTCCAACTTCACTCCTTCCTTTAAAACAATATGAACCAAATACTCGAATTCTTATTTCCCAAAAGCACATTTGGATATTTTTACATAAAAGTGATTGTTCTCAATAATTTATATAACTTTTCCACATGTTTACTAGTGTGGTATTCCCATGATTTATTATAAATATGTGTATTATCAAAGAAAACCAACAAAAATTTTATAAGATGGGATCAAACAAAATTGTTCTTAAGTCGAGCCCGCCGGACTTCAAACGACGATAAACCATAATTCAAACCAAATTCGCGTTCCAAAATAGCCTGCTGACGTCGGCCAATTTTGTGACGCGAAAACCAAATGAATTACGCCCTAATATTTTTCGGGTCCGAAGTTGGGCTGGCGTACGGAGGGAGAGTTGTGACGCGAATTTCTTATCAAATTTGCCCTAATATTTTTCGGGTCCGGATTTCCACTGCGCGAGCGGCCCAAACAAATATCCGCTCCTATCCCTCTGTGACGAAACCATCGTACATGCTGACGTCATCAATCAAAACCCGCCACCCTTTTGACTTTGTAAATAAAACAAATTGCGTCTGCGTCATTTTCATTGTTCCGTGCGCTAGCCAGTCTTCCATGCAAAAAAATTCAAAAACCAACTGTTAACGCTTGCTGACCGTTACCTTGCTGAAGAGAATTGAAGCCGAGTATTTCAGGGTTCTTCTGTCATAACCAGCGCCTGTTTAAACATGTTTCATTTCCCGTAAACAGGTATTTATTCCAATTCCCCGCTAAACTCTGTAAAAAATCCTGGTTTTAGTTTTAATTCTGCACTAAGGTCTGAAAAGAAGTTCAGTTTGGTCTTTTTCGTTCCCAGAACTGCAATTATATTCCCAAAGCTGGTAATTGTGCCCCTTTTCCACAAAAACCCCGAAATTCCATTTCTGAATCCACAAGAACCAGAAATGGAAGTTCCTGTAGCTCTGAATGTCGTGTCCATCAATGCCCCTCACAAGGACTTGGATTATTTGCCTTTAGCCGATATGGATTTTCAAATTAAGGACTTGCTTCTCAGTGAGAATCCTCTTCGAATATTTTACCGCTGCAAAGAATTATTTGAAATCTTTGGACTTTGGGAATCAAATCTTCCTATGTACCTTCTCCCCTCAGTCCATATTTTTCCTGATTTAATCCATTATTGCTACACAAATTATGATCCCAACCAACGAGCAGTTTTATCCCCAAGTCAAAATGTCCTTTTCCCAATAACTGCTCAGTCCATAAATGAAATGCTACAATTCCAACCTGGTCAAGCTCTCACTCCCCTATCCATGGCTGAATTACTTGAGAAATCTACTAAGTTATCCCATGAAGAGTTAAACCGCCTATGCCAAACCTTCATGTTACCAGAGCATCAACCTAAAAACCCTCCCCCTTATGGTTATAATTTCTTTACTGATGAGGGTAGACTTATTTTAAACATGATATCTTCCATAATGGGCTTCAATACTAGTGAGTATGTTGATCAGTTAACCCTAGTATTGTTATCCATTTTTACCCCTGGACAGCCTACTGCTGTCAAGTATGATTTTGCATCTTATATTGCTGACAAAATCCATGATCAGTTCATGATATTTGAGAATGAGAGAGTATTTAAGTATTCTTCTGTCATATATCATCTCATGATTTACTTTGAGTCAGAAAATTTCCCTTTTTATGTTAAGAAACTTGATGCCAAAGGGAATCCTAGGTCAGTCATCTTTTGGTCTACCATTACTCACAATTCCTCTGATTCTCCTTATTCCTATAATGAGTTTTTCGACCTTTTTGTTCATCCTGCAACTACCTTGTTGACAGGAGTCTCTCCTCCTAGAATTAACAATGAAATCAAGAAAATCCTTGAGCTCTCAAAGCATTACAAGATAGGTGACTGGTACCTATATAAAAACTACACAGAGATCAGGATATATGGATGTGAATTATGCCCATTCAAACTGCCCAAGTATGTCCCAATGAGACTCTTTGCATTAGAATATTTTAGGCAGATGAATAATTCAGATATAATTCATTTTTGCAATGTAAAGAAAAAGGCTCAACTCAGGATCAAGAGCCAATTAGGTCCCTTCATTTGTAACTCTAGGGAAGCTGGAAAGGAAGTCGAAAGGATTTTAGAAGACTATCTCAGACTACAAAAGAGTTTCTACTGGGTGCCTTATGATCCAAACAACTTTATCTGTGATAAAAGAATGAAAAATAAATTGTCACCATACATCCATCAAAGAATCCCAGAAATAGAACAATATGCTAATATGGATGAATGGACATAAGGGACATTGGTTGAAAAAGATAGTGAGCAAGTCAATGTTGAAAATGTAATGAAAGATCTTGAAAAGATACTTGACCTAGAATCTTTTGGACAGGTGCAGGGATCTTCTTCAGCAAGGACTTTACAACAAAATGTGCAGGAGATTAGTACAGTAGCAGTAGAATCTAAAGGAAAAGAAAAGGAGCCTGATATACAAATAATTGAAAAATTCATAATGACAGCGCAACCAGAGACCTCTAAAGAACAAGGTCAAGGACAAATTCCTCCTACTCAGATCAGTGAGCCAAAAATTTCTATTTTACAAACTCCTCTGAATATAGAAAAGGGAAAAAAGAGAGAGGCTGAAACAACTACTCCTATTGGTGGCTCTTCTGAACAGTAAGATGTTAAAAGGCATAAATTAATTCCCCTTCCAGAAGATGAATCATTTCAGGAAATCCCTAATAGCCAGGGAAGAGAAGACAATCAGCAAACAGGTACAGGTAGTGGGAGATCCACTAATTTTCAAAAACAGGGAATACAGAGGCAACAAAGTGCAGAAATATCTTCTTTCAAACCTCCAGTAAAACCATCCTGGGACATCAAAAGAACATTCATCAATATAAAGGCCAGGAACGATCCACTTAGACTTCAAGTGTACAACCAATTTTTGAAGATGGCTCCGAAAAATCAAGAAATATTGATGTCAACTTATGACATCCAACAGGGTAAGATGTTAATGAGCCATTTGAAGCCCAAGGTGTAGCAGCCTCAGACAGCTGTAGATTACGTTAGGACTAATTTTGAAGTCTTAGCAAAGGATATCCATCCTTTAGATCAAATTGAGCTACACAAGCAAACAGGTGAGATGATTTATTCTACTCTGACGGATAAATCAATGATGACCCATAAGTTGCGGGATTCTTTGGATAATACTAATACACAGTTGCAGCTTGAAAAAGCCTCCTCCCAGGCTAAGGATAATAGAATCAAAACTTTAGAGGAAATAATCATTGGTTTAGGTCATAATCCTAAAGATGTGAAAGGTATTGAAGCTTTGATCAAGAGAAAAGATGATGATATTGTAGCTCTGAGAAAACAATTAAAGTTACCGGCCTCAAGACATCCATAGACTGCAGAAATCATCAAACAAAATTCTGAGGAAGAACTAATGGATTTTCTCTTAAAATTGAATGAGCAACTTACTGCAACTGAAAAAGAGCTTGAGAATGCATTAAAAGATAAGCAGGCAAATATTCCAGTATCTACAGCAGGAGTAGTGACAGGTATAACAACAATAGGTCAGCCAGCAGAATTGTCACAGAGCAACACTGCAAATTTGAACACTGATGAATTAACAAAGTAAATGGAAGATATGAACATTCAGGCTATAGAGCTTCACAAAACAAAGGAACAATTGGCCACTCTAGAACATAAATATGATCTTTCAAAAATGAGTGTTGCTGATAAAACAAGAGAAGTGAACAAATTAGAAAAAACAGTCAAAGCCTTGGAAAAGGATCTCACATTGGAGAAACCTTTAAAAGAAATAAATGAAATTATTTGGGATAATATCATTCAATCAATAAAGGATGTTTGGTCCTCAATTCAAATAATGGATGAAAAGAATAACTTAGTTAAATTGGCTCTGGATGAGATTGAGAGATCAAGACAAGAGTTGGGAAATATGCCAGAAGAGGCCAATAGACTTATACATTTTTTGAATACTCGGACTAAGAATCAACTTGCAGAAATTGGTATTCAGGACAGGACCGGAACAATTCTGGAAATAAAGAGATTTTTTACTAAAAGAACTCTGGTACAGAATTTAGAACGAAGGTGCTCGGATATGCAAGAAGAAATCATTGCCTTCAGAGAAAGATTGAATATTTTGTTAAATAGAGGATTGCCCAGTCCTATAGTTGCAGAAGATAAGCTAATGGACCTTGATAGTTATGTTGAAAAATTGGACAAATATGCTGATAATCAAGCTAGTTTTTCAACCAGTTCATCAACAGCAGCATTGCCTACAGGGAAAAACCTTCATGACAGATTGGAGAATTTATTTTATCTTGAGCATGAAGTAAATCATTTATTCCCAAATCAACCTAATTTCTTCAGATATACTGAGGCTGATGAAACACTAAGAAAGTTGCAAAGGACCAGAGTGCCAGAAGTTCAATGGTGGGAAGAAATGATGGAACTTTTGTAAAAAAATATCCTTACATAAATTTTTGCCTATTTACCACAATATATCATGATAAAAAGGA